>JARHVA010003535.1:1880000-1943612 GCA_037957365.1 Torreya grandis | reverse complement strand
AGAAGAAGGAGAAGAAGGAGAAGAAGAAGAAGAAGAAGAAGAAGAAGAAGAAGAAGAAGAAGAAGAAGAAGAAGAAGAAGAAGAAGAAGAAGAAGAAGAAGAAGAAGAAGAAGAGGTGGAAGAGGTGGAAGAGGAAGAGGAAGAGGAAGAGGAAGAGGAAGAGGAAGAGGAAGAGGAAGAGGAAGAAGAAGAAGAAGCAGTAGGAGGAGGAGGAGGAGGAGGAGGAGGAGGAGGAGGAGGAGGAGGAGGAGTAAGAGTAGGAGGAGGAGGAGGAGGAGGAGGAGTAGGAGGAGAAGAATAAGAAGAAGCTACATTAAGCTTTTAATAAAATATCTACTAAAAAATATTGTAATGTATGAGATCAATAAATAATCCCCATGAAATATTATACAAGGAGTCATATTTAATCTTGAAAAATTATATACATTGTTGAAATATTTAATATATAACTTTATTAATTTAACATAGGTTTACTATTAGATCTCATAGTTAGCTTAGTTTATTCATATAAAATGCAAAATTGGATGACTTAGGAATGGCCAATAAAGAAGAGGAAGAAGAGGAAGAAGAGGAAGAAGAGGAGGAAGAGGAAGAAGAGGAAGAGGAAGAGGAAGAGGAGGAGGAGGAGGAGGAGGAGGAGGAGGAGGAGGAGAAGAAGAAGAAGAAGAAGAAGAAGAAGAAGAAGAAGAAGAAGAAGAAGAAGAAGAAGAAGAAGATACATTAAGCTTTTAATAAATATCTACTAAAAAATATTATAATGTATGAGATCACTAAATAATCCCCATGAAATATTATACAAGGAGTCATATTTAATCTTGAAAAATTATATACATTGTTGAAATATTTAATATACAAATTTATTAATTTAACATAGGTTTACTATTATATCTCATAGTTAGCTTAGTTTATTCATATAAAATGCAAAATTAGATGACTTAGGCATGGCCAATAACACCCAATCCATAGGTCCTCCTTTTCCCTCACACAACCCTTCTAGACTATTCTTTCACTGATTCCCAGTCATCCATAGCTTCCCATACTTAGCCTTTTTATACCTAGGCATCCCTCTCAGACCTAGATCCATCCTATAGGTCTTATCCCCTTAGTACAATAGCACCCAAATTGGATATGAGCACTAGAACTTAGGGTGTCCTATTTTTGACACTATTGTCCAAGCTAATTTTTACCCCTAATAGTCAAATTTTATTGAATCCTTATCTTTTTCTATGTCATCTTAATATAGCTTAATTTAACCCATGATCATTAATTACCCTATAAAATTCCATTAAAATTCCATTTAGAAGGGTTGGCACTCATTTACAGGAAAGAAGCAAGAATACAAGTACACTCAAGCACTCTTCCCTATTCTCTACATATAGCCTTCCAAGATCATTTCAAGCCTATTCAAGCACTCATACTAGTCCCTAGTCATCCAAAGTACATATAGTTTCACATCTAGTTGCATACACCACACATTATTACACCAATAACTTTAATGAGAGAACTAAATTAGCCTGATACCTCTTCAGAGTATTGGTATGTAGGCAGTGTGCCGACACAAGAGGTGTGAAGTATGTCTAATGTATATTTTACACACTAATCCCTTCTCTTCTTTCATTAAGTTTCAATTCTAATTTAAGAACCAGGAGATCTTAAGCATTTAGAATATTGAATCAAACACATAGTGAGTACTATAGGCTTCTAGGCTTTGAAATTTCAAAAATAGAGTAACACAGACCTATTGAATAGAACCTAGAAAGGTTTCAGCCTTAGGACAACAATGTTGGAATAAGACCATAGTGACAAATATTAGGGTGTCCACTTGTGATGCTCCTATCCAACTTAGGAACAAAGTTTAGGAACCTGTTCTAGCCTATTTTTGAGTCCTACTCTTTTAATATTAGGGTCTATCTCAGCCTAGGTCAGCCAAAATAAGCTAAGTTCTAATTTCTCTCACCTACTGTTATATTTAGAAAAAGGAAAAATACTATCTACTTACATAAATTAGTAGGTTAATTAAGCCACATTTATTTACTAATTTACATTGCCCAGACCCTTTATTTACTTAGAAATTAAACATCTAATTTACTAAAAATAATAAAACATTTGATGAACCTGACTTACTTTTAATTTTTACACAAAAACCCTAGAAACCCTAGGGATAGTTATTTTTGATTTTTTTTCGTAATTTCTTGATTTTTATTGAATTTAAAAATAAAAAATCTACCAATTCATTGCAAAAATATCATATATTTTGTTTAAACCCTAGTTTGCACATATTAGGTCCTTTTTCATACAAACACTTAGAAGAAAATATTACTAATTTTTAAAATATTTTCTATTTTTTCCTAAAAATTTTCAATAAAAATTCTACAAATTTATCTAATTTTTTCAAATTATTACATTAATTTTGAAAAAAAATCATTCAAAACCCTAGTTGCATCAACTAAACTCCCATTTATTTTCCATTACTTTTCATATCAATTTCTAAAATTTTAATTGCATATCAAAATAAAAAAATCAATTTCAACATTAAAAATTCATAGTATTTTTCACAAGTATTTCAAAAAAATATTTAGTTACATATACTAGCACCTCTTTACTTCTTGCAGTATCACCTTACATGTTTTGAAGCTTTATATCCTTTCTATGCATATTCTAGTTCCTTGTTTAGATTATATCAGCTTAATATTTTATGTTATTATCCAAGTTGTATTTTTATGCCACCTAATTTCCTTGCATCTCTTCCCTCAATATGAAGTACAAGACTTAGTGAAAATCCTCTTGAATTCACTCAAATTCTTTCAACTTGACCATATACCATGGATAAACAACCAAATCAGATTCTTGTTATAGATTCTACACATCTAGATTATACAAATTTCTATGATGATAACTATGATCATGAGTAGTATGAAAATACAAATGATAATGTATACACAAATACTATTTCTCCATTGTATTGGACTACCAATCATCTTCCACCTATTGTTGATAGTGAAGTTATCCTAAAAAATGATTTGGTTTTACAAAATTTTAGATAAATAATTAAGGAACAACCTAAATATCATACACTAATTTTGTAATCTGTCATGGAAATCAAAAAGGCTAATCAAGTTGAGTCTTCCAGTCATTCATAGCATCTAGTTGTAAATGACACTACGGGGGAAACTATGTCTCAACCACCCATATAGCAGCCTAACCTTCTTCAATGCCACCAATTGTAGCTAGTACATCCCTATCTCCTAATGTGGTATCCCTTATTCAAGAGATATGATCTCTTCAATCTAAGGTGCAACATCTTGAGTAAGGTGTTTTTAGACCTACACAGGCATTGGATTATTTTGCTCTACTACATACACCATTATCATGTCATATTACTTCTACACCCTTACCAATAAGTTTTTTTCAAAACAAGATCACTGATGTTAAGGGTGATCCAGAGACACATTTGAGAGATTTTCATACAGTATGCTTAGATTATGTACCCAAAGACTGGCTACATACCAAACTATTTCCATGGAGCCTAAAGGATTTTACTCTATAATGGCTTTATAGTCTTCTAAATCAATCGGTTACAACTTTCAATCCTTTAGTAGACATGTTCTTATCACATTTTAATATCAACATTGGTGATAAGGTTTCATATGCATAGATTGTACAACAAAAATAAAGGTCAAATGAGCCCCTCATATATTATGTTCCTAGATACAAGACTATTCTAGCTAAACTAACTAGCCCCATAATTAATTAAGAGCTATATGACATCTTCAAATAGAGCCTTCTTCTAACATTTCATTAATCCATTATGTTCAAAATATTATCTTTCCTTCTCCAAATTATATCATACACTTAAAAGGAAGAGAAGTCAAGCTAATTTCAATGGGCAAACTTAAGTACTCAAGTATCTCAAACAAAACCAACAAGAGTAATAACAAAGTATCATACAAGGTCAAAATTAGTGATAATAAGAATCATAATTAACCAATAGTCAATGTGGCTTTAGATCTCCCTCAACATGTGGTTTTATCAACACCTCCTCATCGTGTATTTACCAATCTACCGGTTTCTCTAGCCAAGGTTTTATAATAGTTATTAGAATGTAACATCATCACTCTTCCTCCTATTTAGGAAGTAGATCCAACAAATCCTCTTCCACAAAGATATGATCATCATGCATTTTGAGATTTTCATAAGGCACTAGGCCATACCACAAATAGATGCATCATTTTGTGACATAAGATACATGATTTGATAGATCATAATCTACTTGATTTGGGCACTTCAATTGAGCCTCCAAAGACAAAGACAACATAAGATAAAACTTTGAAAATATTTTTAGATATATTTACATATAATTCTAAATAGGAGAAAGAAGATGCATTAGGTGTTCATCATACATACCATACACATCTTTCAACAATGACATACTAGGCACCTTCAATTGAGGCACATCCTCTGAGAGGTATGATAGGTGTGTATGAGTCTAGATTTCTAGCCAAGCCTTCAATATATTTATTAGATTAGGATATTTTGGAGGATAATACAAGTTAAAATTCAATTTTTATTAGAGCACATATTCATAATCAGCCTATTGATAATGTACTCATTGATCGTGGTTCTAGCCTTAACATGTGCACCTTCACACTACTACAACATTTGTGTTATTCAGATAAAGATATCACTCTAATAGACATAGTTATCAGTGGTTTTAGTGGGCATATTTAGATCTCCTTATGTGATATAGTACTTCCACTATAGGTTGGTCTTAAATATATGGCCACCCATTCATTATAGTTCCCAACATAGGATTTTTTGACATACTACTTTGTCAACCATGGATTTAAAAACTTAGGTCAGCTCCTTCTATAGTTCACAAATTCATGATGTTCATTCATGATAATCAAGTTATCATAGTTTTTAGAGTTCCTTATGAGTTACCATTTCCTACTTCATATCCATCTACCAGCTTCTAATCACCAGCTTCAATTCTTCCATTGGTTTTAACTTCTCCTCTAATTTTAGTACAACTTCCACTTTAGATTTAACCATAGTTTAGGCATCCATCACTAGTATAGAGGTTTCACACACCTCCATAGCTATAGGATTCTAGAAAGCTTCCAGCTATTGTGTTCACACCTAGAGAAATTATATTGAGATCTCATACAACTATATAGAGATCACCTATTTAGAGAGCTTCTTCTACTTCTAGATGGGTCCCTAAGAGACCTATAGTTACATCTATTTCTCAGAGTTTTAGGGGGACCCCACATTTGGTTTCCACCTCAAATATTCTAGAGCAATTATAACATACATAGCTTTTAGCTTCACAATCTCATACATACACCCATGCCTCATGATCATGCATGATTAAATTATTCAATATAAGACACCATGATAGGGAGTCTCATCTGAGACTCATTAATTAGTATAATTTATTCCTAGTTTTTCTTATACATAGCTTATATCAAAATACAAAAACAATACAAAAAAATCAAAATACAAAAACATTCAAAACATATCAAAAATACCAAAAACATTTTGATGGTATGCATCATCCATGATTTACATTACTACTATCATGTTAGGACTTACATTTGATGTTTTATGCTATTTTATGTTGATTTTCTACATTACCATGCTTCACTTGATCTTCTTTGAGTGTGTGCAGTGACATCCAATTACTTGATTGCTTCATTCTACCCATATAGGGGCACTCCTACTTCTACATTTGAGACACACATTGATATACACACCCACTGGGGCATCTTCTATAAGACTACACCATCCAAGTTATGTCATTCTTACACCACAAACTCTAAGTTATCATACTGATGTACATTACTTTATAGCTTACATATACCACTACGCATGTTTTGTATACTTTCACATTTGCTTTGATTAGTTAGATGTGCTTATATCTTTCTAGTTATTACATGCTTTCTCTAATAACTTAGCATAGCTTATGTGATTGTATTTTCAATTCTAGCTTGTATCCTAATTATGCCTTAGGACATTTCCAATGTCCTTTATTTGTAATTTTTTGTGTCTATGGCCCTTGTGACAACTTTGATTTTTTCACTTGTATGTGTATGTGGCATTTGAACATGCCTTCCATGTTAGTCTTTAGTTTGAGTGACATGTTCCCATGTCCCTTGTTTATATGGACCTTTGAACATCCTTGTCTAATTTTAGCTTCTTACTTGTTTGATTTCTTGATTGCTTCTCAATGTGTGTAATTCCATGATCAATATCATGCATTTCCCATGATTTCTTAGATGCCATGATAGACATCATGTTCCATCCCTTCAACTAAAAAACTAAAATCTAACATTTCCAAGTTTTAGTTTAGTACTTTTCGTATGCTTATACATTATTATATATTTTTGGGCATACCCCTATTGATATAAAAATTTCTTAATATAAACAGTACTATATCCAAAGATATTTTGTCAAATATCCATACTATATCATATATCTATACAATTTAACACACTTGCAGGACTCTTTTCTTCTAAGAGTAGTCATTGAAGGTTCATCAGTCCTACCCTTAGAAGAGGGGGCATCAAAAAAAGGTTTTTTCATAGAAATCAAACCTCCTAATAGTTAAAACAACAAAATTTAAAACACTCAGCACAAAATCTAAAGGTCAAATAGGTCAAAATAGAACAAAAATAGAGTGATAGTTTTAGATTAGCAATCAGTTTTCACACTAGACAATAGCACCAAAAATGGATAGTAACACCAAAAATAGGGGTGTCCATATTTTGGTGTTCCTTTCTAGGTATAAAAAACACTCAAGGTTTTTATAAACAGGCAAAAAATTTAGTTCAAGGACAATTTTGTTACTTCTAGATTAGTTAGAATTAGTAGTTTTAGTACAATTTTCTCAAAGAATCTAGATACAGGGGGTTATCATGTGTGGCATGATGGTTGTCACTTTTAGTTTAGATTAGGCAGTTGGCATAACTTCTAGATCAAAAAACATGTTCCATACATCAGTTATTAGGGGAAATGTGTGTCACACATTGATCTTTTTTTGTTTCTGAGTTTAGTTTATTCTAGGCAATCTCAGTAGTTACATGCCTTACTCCATCTATATGTGATTGGAATCACTTTCAAGTTAAACTTTCATAAAATTTTAGATGTTTGAGTACCCAATTTGTGGAGTTATTTTTCATATAAGCATAATACAACAATTTTGGAGTGGCTTTCATATAATCCAACCTCCATCTTTCAAAATAGCCAAGAGTGGCCTAGTTTCTAACACACATTTGGCTATCCACACCAAATTATTAGATTTATAAAACATCCATGGGCTCCATGAGCCATCTTATATGACATTTATTCTATACTATTATCACTTCATATCTTCACTTCATAGGGCAATGATGGATCTAAGGGCCAGCCTTTGTATTCTTGAGCCACCTATTAAGAGGAATTAGACACATAGTCTAGACATCAATTAACACATTCATTTTTCATTAACTTTACTTAGTTGGTGATGATGGAATCAAAGGGCCAAACTTTTCATTCTTGAGCCATTTTCTAGGGAATTGAGCACTTAGCTCTGTTCATGATATTGCTCTTGATTTAACACATACTCAGTAAAATCCAGCATCACAATAGGTTTTGGATTGGTTTGCATACCTAGTGAGGTGTATTCATTCCTTTCTCTTCTTATTACTCAAATTTTTTATGTTCTTATTTTAGATATAGTGTATTTAGTAATAAATAATATATTTTATGTTTCCATTGTAGATTCACACTTCACAGCATGCTCTCTATATGCACATCAAGCATTAGATAGCTTCATAAGCTTCTTCCTTATAGGTAAGTTCAGGTATGATTTTTACTTTCCTTTATTCTAGTATTTATCTTTGATACATCACTAGAATAAAGGGGGAGGGAATGTAGTCATATAAAATGTGAAATTGGATGACTTAGGCATGGCCAATAACATCCAATCCATAGGTCTTCCTTCTTACTCACACAAACCTTCTAGGTTATTCTTTTAATGATTCCTAGCCATCCATACCTTCTCAAACTTAGATTTTTGAGACCTAGGTAACCCTTTTAGACCTAGATTCATCCCCCTAGGTCTCATCCCCTTAGTAAAATAGGGTCCAACTTATATATGAGTGCTAGAACTCAAGGTGTCTTATTTTTGGCACTATTTTCCAATCTCATTTCTACCCCTAATGGTCAAATTTTATTGAATCCTTATCTTTTTCCCTATTAGCCTAATACAACTTCATTTAACCCATGATCATTAAATACCCTGGAAAATGTAATTCATAGTCCATTTATAAGGGTTGACACTCATTTAAAAGAAAGAAGTAAGAATACAAGCAAGTACACCAAGCACTCTTCCCTATTCTCTGCATACAACCTTCCAAGATCATTTCAAGCCTACTCAAGCACTCATACCAATCCCTAGTCATCTAAAGTACATATATTTTTGCATCTAGCTGCATACATCACACATTATTACACCAAGAACTTCAATGGGAGAACTACATTATCTTGATCCCTCTTTAGATTATTGGTATGTAGGTAGTGTACCCTCACATAGGGTGTGAACTATGTCCAATGTATCCTTTACACACTAACCCCTTATTTTATTTCCCTAAGTTTCAATTATAGTTCAAGCACCAAGAGTCTTAAGGGTTTAAAATATTAAATTAGACACACAATGAGATCGAAAGGCTTCTAGGCCTTAAAATTTCATAGACAGAGTAACACAGACTTGCTAGATAGAATCTAAAAAGCTTTCAACCTCAAGACAATAGCGATAGAATAAGACTACATCACCAAATAGTAGGGTGTCCACTTTTAACACTCCTATCCAACTCAAAAATTAAGTTCAAGAACCTATTCTAGGCTTTTTTCCAGTCATACTCCTCCAATATTAGGTTTTGTCTCAACCCAGGTCAACCAGAATAATCTAAGTTCTAATTTCTCTCACCTACTATTATATTTAGAAAAAGAAAAAATACTCTCTATATACACAAATTAATAGGTTATTAGGCCACAATTATGTGCTTCTTTACATTGCTTAGACCCTTTATTTACTTAGGAATTAAACATCAAAATTTCATAAAAAGAATAAAACACTTAGCATATTTTCTTTAAGTGTATAATGAGTTATGGATGTGCAAATATTGTTTATATTAGTCATGGTTATATGCCAAAAATATATGCATATTGTTGTGGCTAAGAGAAGCAAAGTTTGACTTTCATATATTTTTAATTGTCTTCCTTTGTATTTCAGTTGAATGTGAATAACCAATTTAATATTAGTATTCATCTATTTAGTTTTCTTCTCATCTTCATTGTGTTTCTTTGTATAATATATGTCTTGGTTCAAATTTAATATTGGTTAAACTAGATATAAAAATGGCATTAGATCCACTAAAAGATAACTCCATATTGTAGGATATTCTAAGGTATTTTTTAAGGAAATTTTTGGGTGTATTCTAGTGTAATCTATTCACTTTGTTTGCACTCAAAAGGACCAAAAACCTATGGATAAACTTTGATATTGATAAGGGTTTTTAATAGAATTTATAGGATCTTTTTTATAGGTCTCCAATCTCATCTAAGTGTAGTCTATATCATAAAGAACACCAAAAAACTATAGGTTTTTTTTCAAAACAAAAATGTGGGTTATCATCATTTACAAAGATAGAATCATAAGCCTCTACTTGTTTCCACAAAAATAACATAAAGTCTAGATTTTTCAAAAAATAATTTTTCCTACCTAGATTGGTAGTTTTCAAATGTCTTGTTTATGATTTCCCATAGAGTATAATGTGGTTATTATTTATTATATTCTAACATGGTGGCTACATTTAATGCATTTTCAAAAAGGGATTATCTAATTGCACTATGCTTGTAGTAATTTTATCAATCCATCACATAAAATATGTGATTATAAAATAAAACTAAATATATTTATGGTGCATTCTATGCCACTTCAAGTGGCCTCCATTACCCATGCAATCTTGGCCTCTACCCTACTTCACTTGAGCCTACTCTATGATCATCGATAAAATCTAGGTCTATCAACAAAGACATTCATAACTAACAATTGGACTTATAATTGACCACATAAAATCTTCCCCTTATAAAATCATTTCCCTCCATGGCACAGTCTTATCACCACAAGTTTTGTTAAGTTTTATTTCAATTTTTTATTTTTATTTTAATATTTAAAAGTAGTTTTAGTTGACTATGTATTTAGATTGAGCATGTGACAATGGTAATTTATTTTTTCAAAATCCCTCTCCTTTTAAGAGCTCAAGTGTTTAATTTATTAAGAGGGGAGTTTCAATAGTGGAAATATTGTAAATTTGCATAATTTCTTTATTTAGGTGGAGGGGAACCATTTTATTTTTTGGTAAAGGGTGAAATTTTCTAATTAAAAAAATATTTCATTAAAAAAAATTAATGAGGGAACTATTATTTGTTTTGTGGTATTTTTTAGTATCACCTTTATATTTTTATAAATATCATTGTCAAAGAATAGACGGTGGAGAATGGTATAATATGTGGTTATAACTTTCCATATTAAATTTTTTTTTATATATTTTTCACTCTTTCTTAAAATTTTTTGTGAGTAATATCTTCTACATACAAACTCTTTGTTTTTAAACACTTTTTCAAATTACACATTTTTTCATGTCTTACATAACTGTGTACTCATTTAGCTCTAAAAATGAACTATTTTCCTTGATTTTTCTAAGGTAAATAATATGGCCTCATTGTTGAGACCTTATTAAGGTAATATTTTATCTCTTTTTACATGGCATCTTCTAGGCATAACTCTTAAATTTATTGAACATTTTGTTCAAGTAGTGTATTCATACCCTTCATGTATATAATCCTCAACTCCTTATAATATTAAAAACTTTATCTTGATGATCATTCATTTTAGTGAGAATGATTATTTCTTTGTGTTTGAAGTAGTGGCTTTTATAACACTCATGCAATAAAAAATGGCTTATTGTTAGTTTTTTTTGCCACATTTAATCTACCACTCACAAGTGTGTTATTATTTTTTATGAATTTTATGCCTCTTTTCATGAACCTCATTCTAGTACTAAATCACTTTGGATTAAGCTGGATAATTTGGATGTAATTCATGTTATTATGGACAACAAGCAGATAATATATAAAAATTTTGAGTTTGATATATATTACCTTAACCTCATTTTGTATTTCAATAGGTTATGAATAACTAGTTTAATATTATTTTCCATTTATTTTATTTGTAGCTCCATCATGTTTTTTTATGTGAGTTATGTCATCATTCACATATGATCCTAGCTAGACTAGATCCAAATATAAAAGAATATGAACATATATATTTGTATAGGATTGAAGTGTCATTTAGAAAAATAAAATAAATAAATATATATATATATATATATATATATATATATATATATATATATAATGAGAAAATTAATAAATGGGGTTTGGTTGATTTCAAATTTATTCTCCACACCCCACCCCATCTTCCCCCCCCCCCCCCCCCCCCCCCCACCACCACCACACACACACACATAAAAAAGAAAGAAAGAAAGAAAAAGAAAAAGTTTTAAAAAGAAATATTAATGCATGTGAGTGGGAAATGCCAGAAGTAGATCCACTTCCTTTCCTCCCAACTCACCACCAAGTAGGGATGACAATGTATTCTAGGAACCCTTGGCTTGGGTGGTGGGATTATCATCCCCACCTAAAAACTTTGTAAACATGGTTGGGAGTCACAACATGGTCACATGTTTTAATTTATGCTAACAAAGTAAACAAAACACTTGAATTGTTAAGTTTGTAGTGTTTTGGCTTATAACAACCACACTCGTCCTTAAGTATGGGATTGACCTTATAAAAAATTATATGTAAATTTCCATTGAGTCTATTATAAGAAAACATTATAATATATAATATTAAATCAAATAATTAATCAATAATATATCTAAGTATGTGTGTGTATGTCTATACACACACACACACACACACTTCCAATAATGTGTGTGTGTGGGTGTGTGTGTGTGTGTGTAATGTTTATAAAAAGAGGATTACAATTTGTAAATTAAATATATAAAATAAAAAATATATAAATTATAAAAAGGAAAATATGTATCTAAAGGATTTAAACATTAACAAAAATATATTAAATAAAAATAAGTTTTTAGTAAACCCTTGGCTTAGCATACATAGGATTATGAATGGTAAACCTTCTAATGAAAAAAATGCCTATAAAAAAAACATAATTATTATAAATAAAACATTGTGATTGTAAAATATAAGGCATATATTATAGTTGAATGCCATAACATAACTCAAAACCTATGAAAAAGCGTACAACTTACTTTCTCAACTTAACATTGCACATTAAAATAAAAATGTTTTAAATAAAACATAAAGGCTTTCATGGGATGGAAAGCTTGTGTACAATAATGATCCCATACATAGAGGTTGCCATGGAATGAAAGCATGTGTAGAAGCAAGAGAATAGAGACATGGCATGGCCCTCTTCTTAACTATCTCTCAATATGCAAACAACTATTAATTAAATCTATTAAATCCTGTATATAAAATTACTTGAGTATGAATAGAATAAGGAAATGGACATCTCATGGCTGCAATTTATTTTAATAAATATTATTAAATATTTTTAGTGAAATGTTAGGGAACCAAGGAATAAAGGGCCCAGATCCATGTAATTCAAAGGATGGGACTTAAATTCCCCTTGACTATTTATTTTGAATATTATTTAATTATTATTAAATAAATAAAAAATTGAAGTTGATAGACATGTTGGTCAGTTTAATATTAATTATTATTAATGTTTAAATATTGTAATTAATCTTTAAACCATGGTATTTGGGGATTATTTAATTCTTACTATATGAGGTTAGTAAGAAATTTAAGTCATTTAATATAAATGTAATATATAAGTTGGTTTTGAGTTATTTTTTATATATAATTGAGTGATATCCAATTTATACTTAAGTCTAGTGCTTATTCCATTAACCTAAGTTTGTTCTATAAACATCATGCTATGAAAATATATTATTTGATGTATCCTAATGTGTATACAAGTCATGAACTATTTCTATTTATATTTAAAAATAAAATATAGTAATTGGATCTTATGTGATTGGTTAATTTTTGGTGTTACACATTGGTATTAGAGATCAAGTTACAACACTAATATTTATGGGATTTATTTTGTCTTAGATTTTTAGTAACCATTGATAATTTATTCTTTTTTTCATGTACTATGGAATTTGAGACTAAAAATTCATCCTCCATGCATCAATTTTGAAAATCCTCATATCAATTAGTGGTTGAAATTGATGGGCTACAAAGGAGAGAGATAAATATATAGATTTAGCTCGAGCATCAAGATATCCTTAAGGATCTATACTCTATCCCATAGTAATTTCTCATATATTTTGGACCTTATATTTTATAATATTTTAAATATCTTGTTGAATTACTACAATATTATATTCACATACAAGAAAATGGAGTTAGTGATCATGTTTTTTAGCCATATCATAGGTTTAAGGATCCATGTATCACTTAGAGGTTTTCCACAGTCACTATAGTGCTAAGGTTGGTCTAAAGAAAAATAATGTTGAGGGTACAATGACATAGGTTCAAGGGTCTTCCTGAGAGGGTTGCCTAGAGTATAATATCATCTATCAAGGTTAATCAAGGTAAATTTTAAAATATTGATATCCCTAAGGATATATTGGCCTAGGTCATGATAATTTAGGCATGACATACATGGAAGGTGTAACATGGTAGACCACGTTTAAAATTTCACAATATTTCAAGCTCCTATTTTTTATGTCTCGATAGATGGAGTAGAATTGGAATCATGGTTGAGAAATATCATGATATTGTTTAGAAAATAAGGGTACTTATAGAATATTAGGGAATATCTAGCTATCCATTTAATGATAGGTCTAACATTATCATGGTAGGAGAAGGAGAAGAAGAAGGTTAAAATTTATCCAAATATTGAGAGTCCCACTTAGGAGTACTTCCATCAATAGTTTAAGAACTAATATATTACTAGACACTTCTAATGGTAGAGTATTGGTGTGTTCTATTATCTTAAAAACCATTATGTATATCAATTGTGTATGAAGACATGTTTCTTGATATCCTCTCTTACATTTAGTTTTCATAGGATGACGAAATATTGGTGACTCAATTTATTATAGGTATTAATGCTAAAATGGAAAGTGTTATTCACCTAATTAAACCAAGCACCCTTTAGGTCATGGTCAAGAAGGCTCTTATTTCATAGGAAAACTATAATAAGACTCAAAAGGTCTAAAAATTTATTATATGGTATATTTTGGGTCAATGGGATAGTAGAGATTGAGGTAACTATTGATGTGGGTAATATCCACCATATAAGTTGATAGGAGAGATCCCTTTCATTTTAGCATCATAAGGTATGAACCATTTCATGAGTTATAGATAGTTTTATAATTAACCATGTGGTATAATATAAATTGAGATAGGTGGTTTTTTCTCTGTAATATCATACTTATTTTTCTACTATCTCTACCAAATAATTAAACAAACTATCCTAGGGTGGATAATCATAATGATGTTATTATATATAAGTTGTCTTGATCAAAAGAAAACATAAAAATAAGGAAACAAGAGGCAAAAAAATAAGGTTTTATGAACAAACAATAGATATTTCCATAAACTAAATAATTTATGAAAATTAATGTGAAATTTAAACTAATGCTTATCTATCTATAGTTTTAACTCAGATATAATCAAACAAGTGTGGAATATAAGGAAATTAAATCACATATATGATTCATATATCATTAAACTTAAATATTTTTATATATGGTAAATTATATAAGAACATTTATCGAAAAAATAATGTTATAAAATAAGTTGTAGCCATAAGAAAAAATAAAATAGTTGGTACTGAATTCAACTAAGGTATAATCTCATGCACATAATTCTCACATCACAGACTACCCAATTTATTTCAATATCTAATGCACACATTACAAACTCACTAAACCATTCAAAGAATCCCAAACTTCTATTGCAATATACTCCACTCATTTCAGAGGAAAATATAATTATGAATAACTTATATGGGTGCCTCCTCATCTTGAATTAAAATTACATGCAAATATTTTTTTAAAAAATAAGTGTGGAAACAATTATAAATCATGAAATGAAAATGAAAATTCTTTAAAAGTTGTAATATGTGAAAAGTATATTTTTATCCAAGTTAAATATGAATTTGGTGGAGATTTTTAGGAGATAACTTTTTGATTCTTGAAATCTATTGTGCATACCTAGTAGTCTTCATTGAATCTACTTAAATTTATAATTCACACTCTAAATAAAAACTCTATTTTAGATAGTAATGTTGCATGAGTTTACAAAGGGTTATTAGTTTTGCCTTTCATTGTTGTGTTAAACTCTATTTTATCCTTTGCATAAATAAGTAATTTAATGAATTATATGCTATCTCATTGGTTGGCTTCTTGAACTTTGCTTTGAAACTAGACAAAAAAATTGGCTAATTTGGAAACAAACTCAACAAAATAATCCAAATTGAATTCAAGGGAAAATAATGAAACTATTTTTTCTTCCTAAAATAGCTCAAAATTTGTGTTATTAGCATTTTCAATAGCATGAAGGTAAATATTCATGTCATATTCCCATTCCTGTAGAAAAACACTCATATGATTTTTTTTAGATATATTCCAATGTCAAACAAGGTCATTAGCTTTAGGTGGGGAAACATTTTTTTATTTATAACCTTGGATAAATTCTGGTTGGAATCTAATCTAGCTATGTGATTTGAATACATCTTACAATTTTTATACTGAGTAATATTGCGTTTTATTGATGGTTATCAACTAGAAGGTCATAAAGTGACTCCAAGGCCTTCTCCACTTTATTTATTATATATTCTAGGATTACAACTTTGGTATGGGTTTATAACCTTTGAATTTTATATTTATCTCATGAGCTAATTTGTTTTCAATATCCATTGTGGAAACCATTACAAACTCAATATCCTTAGTGAACTCATTTGTCTCTCCTAACCTTTCTTTCTTCTTCCTTATTAGAGTGAAAAGTTATTTTATAGTTCCATGCAATGCAAAAATATCCATTTTGGTGATATTTATTTGGGTTACTTACTTGATATTACCATATTCTTATTCAAATTCAAACTTCACCTTAGGTTCTTCAAATATAATCATCTATTTCCTATATGATTTGTCCAACTGGATGCTCTCAATCTATATTTCATCTACTTTTGACTTAGACACATTATTGGATGTGTGTGGTGTGGCTAATACAAATAATGATGGATGAAATGAAGTGGGCCTAAGAATGGCGACTATGGGATAAATAGTGATGATTTTTGTGATTATTATGGAGATAGAGTCATGTGTGGTAGTATGAGGGGTATAAGATGTAGTTTGGATAATAGAGGTAGAAATCATAGGAGTGAATCTAACCACTATAGAACAAAAGGATATTATCGTTGGAAGAGGAGTATATTGATGAGTTGTAAATGATGAAAATTGGGTTATTTACAATACCACAGTAGTCATTTTATCCTTATTTTTGAAATCCTTAGGCATGGAAATTAAATGGGTAATAATGTTTGGTGGCCTAGTCTTAACTTGATCTTAGATGTATGAAGGATTTTTGAAGGATCGATTATTTTCATTATCATTATTGGTGTCTTTGTTAGATGGCTTTGTCTATTCAATATTGATGTTATGACTAGTGAGGGGGAACTAGTGAAACACTACATAGAATAGGGGATAATTATGTTTGATAAATGGGTTTAATTTGGTTAAAACACAATAAACATAGTTATTTGAGGGCATTGTGTGGATTTCTTGGGTGATAATTTTCTAGTGTAAAATTTGGTTACTTGGACTAATTTATTTAAAGAAATGGGAGTGGAAACTTCAACTTGAGGAACCAAAAAAAAATTTATAGTGGGACACCCTCAAATGTTGGCATGAAATAACAAGGATGGGTATATACTTTACACCAAAATATGTACAACATGTGGATTATCATAAACAATTGAAGAAAAAAAATCTGAATAGGAGGAGAAACAAGGGATTGAGTTACCTCATCCATTAAATTTTTTATTTTAGATAGAGTTGGAGGAGGCAATCTGTATAGTACTTTATTCCTCAAATAAGAATCCATATTATAAGATTCATCATCGACTACAAGATCATTTTTTTATCTTTTCTAGTTCTCTTGGCTATGTAGGCATGTGGCACAATGTGATGCCTTATGTATTGAAAAAAATATAAAAATGAAAATTAAGCTATGAAATATTAATATAAACTATCTCAACCTAAGATAGATATAAAAATAAAATATATAACACAAACTTATACCTTATTAGCAAAAATATTCTTCCATTGCAATGTGAATCTAATTATCTCTCTTTGAATATTGGTTGCTCACTCTTCTAATGCAAGGTAAAATAGGTAGTGTTTTGATGCAAAATTTCTCTTTGAAGCCTTTTATTCTCTTTGGATTCTCTTTTTAATTTGATAAAACTTTGTTATCATAAGTTTGGATGATGAAATTGATGTCTTACATGCCTATTTATAGGTGTTTGGAGAAAATATTGAATAATGTATTTCATTTTATTTATATAATTTATGTGTGATAATGAGTCGTCATCTATGAGGATGATGACCATTTTAAATTATTGAGAGAAATAGAGAGATGGCTAGCTGAGTCACTAAGAATGGGTCAAACTATTTTACAAGTCAAGGGATGACTCAAGGGTAGTTGAGGAAGTTGTGGGATTGGTTGGGGTGAGTCAACATGTGAGGAAGATAAAGGTGGATGATTTTGATTGAAGTATAAAATTTAGATTTAATAATTAAATTTGGAATAAAAGTGTTCACAATTGATTAAATTTGATTTATTTAATTATCTAAATAATGAGGGAGATGTCATGAATTTTAATTCAAATTTAGGAAGAAAAATAGTAGGTTTTAGGTGTATTTTGATACTAAATGTAATTTAGGTGTCTACACCTATAATTTATATTTTCCTCCTTGTGTATTCATCATCCTTTGCATTTTAAAATACCCATTTGTGTGGATGGGGTTGATGATTCTATGCAATTCAAACTTTCACCCTCAATGTTTTTACATGGGATTTAACACTATCATTTGGTTCCCATTTTCATAGATCTTGGTTATCTAAATTAAATGAGGATTTGTGGGTTGCTATTATGTATAATATAGGTCACAACTTAAAAATAATTCTACAAACCTTATATGGTAGTTTAGGCCATGATTCATATTTATTTTCTTTATATATTAGCAAAAACTCCATGGAGAATTGGTTACTAATCTCTTACTTTGCTAGTTTGTCTAGGACAAAAATAAGTATCCTCAAGGGAGACACGAAGACTCCTTGAACCCTTATTATTATGTAATCTAGGTAATACCAAAATGCTCCCATGCTCATTATATAATATCTGATTCACTTAAAACGTTTGGGCATTGGTATCTTAATGATTGCTTGATATATTGGGGGTCGAACCACTAAACAATTCCCTAGATTAAATGTTTGAACTTTTGTGCACATAATTTATAGAAATGAAAATTCACGATTTTCCTAGAAGACATTAGAAGCATAGACCAAGTATGATATCATGTATAATTATTTTCCATTTCTTACCGCCATTAACTATTATATCAAATTGAATGTGATAATTTACTATGGGGTATGGAAATGGTTATCATTAATTATCATTGATAATAATGACACCTAGATCTTGTACACATGTGATATGCCAATGGCTATGTATAGTCTATTCATCAAATCCATGTTGATTCTGACTTTAAGACTGGATACCCTAATAGGAGTGTTATCTATGTCCCCTCATTTTATTTATGTCAAGTTTAATTTTATTGTTCATTCATATTAAATGCTAAAGGTGGCCTCTTCATTTATTTGGGTGTTTTTCCATTTGTATTTTTTATTTTCTTATTATTATTTGGGGATTTGTAGATAATGATCCTAAACCATACACATGTTCTTATCTATATACTTGTGTAGGACTTATATCATTTCTTTATTTATAAATAAACTACATAGGTATATTTGTGAGCTTAGTTAACATGTGATTTCCTCTATGTTATCCACACATCCTCCTCTAGTTGATTTAGAGTCTCATGATTCGTGGGGATATTAATGAAATTTGACTATGTAGTATTGGAAGGTCTTTAAATTTTACACATTAAATTTTTTTGTTGGTTTATATTTCCATAGTCATTTATCTTTATGAATTCCTTTGAGGCTACGAGGTACATGGAAAATAAATTAGTGACACACATCTCCCTACCATTTCTTCATAGACATGCAATTGTTAGTTATCTTTTAAGCTATTTTGAATTTACATGTTATAAAAGGTAGAAATACTTTAAAAAAGTGATTTGTGGCACCCTTTGATTGGATCATTATTACATAGTTCTTGGATTTTATTCTAATCCATTTCATGGATTTCAAGGATGAAAGGATGAGACATGTTGTGGATATGACATATGGATTCCTATGAATAACTCATAATTATTGAATATTGAATGATTGAAATGTGAATATATGAGTGACATAAAGGTGTGAAAATGAAAAATAATGAAACATGGCATTATGGATAGGGAACATTTCATTTTAAAAATATATCATAGTAACATTATGTAAAAACTTAGTGTTTGGAGATGTAAGGATTATGATGTGTATAGTAAATAGAATTGCAATGATTGGCATCCTATGATAGGTTCATAAGCAAGTAAGTTAAAATTTTAACTCATATAAGTGTTAATATTTTATAGTGCATGGAAATAAGGGTAAGTGCATAAATTTGGGGGATAATTCTATGGACATTACCCGTAACTTGATTGTGTTAATTAATAACACGATCATGTTATTTAAGTCTAGGCTCAAGATTTATAAGTCATAATGTGATCACATTATTATATAATGTAATAAAATTATAATAAATAATAATGTGATCATGTTATTGACATTTATAATAACATGATCGCATTACCTGTGTGTAAAAAAATTAAAAAGGGAAACCCAAATGCAAAATAACTCATTTTGAATTTGGGTTCCCTAGCTCTACCCTTGTTTCCATGATCATGTTATGTTTCAAAGACTCTAGAGAGTGTTAGGAAGCTTCCAAATTCACCCCATGGACCTGTTGATTGATGATGTCATCATATAGGAGAGGTAAGTGATCAAAATCTTCCCTATTTAACACTATTTTTTCATAATTTTCATTATTTAAACCTAGTTTTTAATTTTATTTTTTTTAACATCCCATCCTGCTAACCCTCATATCCCTCCATATAACCCTCTAGTTTATCCTCCTCCTAACCCTCCATAAAACCCCATTGTTCCTCCTATCCCTCCACGTAACCCTCCTATAGTTCCCCAAAGCCCCCTAGAAGTCAAGAGGTTTTGATTGACAACATTGTAGGAAACAAACTTGAAAATTGAAGTGTTAATTGATAGAATGAGGGATCCCAGTTTGACCAACCCCCATCATACCTAGCTATCCAATTCCCTATAGACCTTGTTAGATCAAATTGACTCTATAACAAGTCAAATTAACCAATAGACCTCATATATGGATACATGTAGAGCACATTATGCTAACAAGTTATCATCCCTTTAGCTCAAGAATTTGGATATTTCAAAATCTAACATTTGTACCCTATTCATTGACCCAACCATCAATGCCCCATTTCCTATAACCGCTAAACATTTTCCTATCCATCATTATGTACATAACTTAATCACGACCAATTTTCAAGATAGATGGTGGATGGTATTTGACTATCCACCATGAAACAACCATGAGGTCCCATTATATTTTTTGAGGAAACTCTACTGTGAGTTTGTCTTCAACTAGAATCCCAATTATTTTTATTTTAGTGAATTTCAAGGCCAAGGAAAAGGCTCTGTGTAAGATTGACTAAGTGCACATCATGTGACTAATCAACATGTATGGATCTATATCCAAAAGCCTCTTGAGCTTGTGATCCCCTTCGTAGTTTAGTAGGTCATGAAGATAGAGACTCTCCATACTCTTAGTTTACTCACAAATACACTAGTTTAACATAAAATTAGGCTTTCATAGCATGATGATATAGATATGCCATAAGCTACTCAACCCTAATCCCACCCTTTTAGTTCATGTGGAACTATGTACATAGGACCTTATGCTGATGATGCCATTGATGTATTAGATGGATTAGATCATATTCTTATGAGTGATGAGTTTTTAACATGCATATTTGGCGTGTAAACATTAGTCACCACACATATGCAGTTATATTTTATATAAATGTCATGTTAATTTTAAATTATATTTTCAAATTTAATTTCTAAGATAAAAATTAATTTAAATATTAATTTAATATAATATATGTCACTTTTATGTCATAGGAGGTGATGGTTCATCATCATAGCTGGTATTTACACCATTTGATTTGTTACATCCATTGTTTTCATATTCAAATACAACTAATGGACCATCCAAAACTACATCTACTTCTATTAGGATGACACCATTTACCTATATAGAGGTAAAAATTATTTACATATATGTTTTTCTCTTTGCATTTGTTAGGACTTTAGTTGTTTACTTATATGTTTTGTTCTTTGCATCTAATTTATAACTTCTATTCTCAATAATTAATGCAAAAATAACACAACTTGAATGTAAAAATACATTGTTTACATATATCCCATGTACTAAAGCAAGGTTAAAAAATGTGCATTATATTCATTTTCAGTATTGGTATTTTTATATATGTTATGGAATGAATTTAATCTATCATTTACGTATATATCTAACAATTAGTGTTGTCTTTCCTTTAATGTCACCCAAGTGACTTTGGGCATATCTAAATTCATAATTATTTATTGATAGTCCTAACACAAGGCTAGGTCATCTAAAAGTTGTAAAATAAATAGTATGCCCATACTATTTATTAAAAATATCTTATCCCAAAGCACATTTTCATACCTATTATCCAAGCATTAGCTTCCCTAACAAAGATTCATCCATTTAATTTAAGACCTTTTTCACTTTATTTAGTTTTTGGGTAATTCCATCCAAGTTTTAATGTGTGTCACCATTGTCATGAGCTCCCCCAGTGGATGATATTCCATGTAATATATTGGTATCTCTCTCTTGCTAAACATTATGTTCATAATCACACTCATGTAATGATTGTATCCTATTCCATAAAATATATACAATGGTGTGACCCTAAGGTCCTATTGGAGGTAGTTGTCACCATCTAGATGTTGTGCCTAGGGATCCTACTCCTACTCCTATGATAATGTCCTAGTGTTGATGAGTGACATGTGGGATATGATTTATCTATTTTTTTAATCTCTTTCTTGTACCTATGTGGGTGATGTACCTTTCACTATTTTTTGGCTAGATGGAGCCTAACCTCCACTAGCCCTAATAATCTCAATGTGAGTCTTCACCTAATACTCTAAAATAGCCACATTTTCCTCTATACCAACTCTCTCTCTCTCATTATGAGGGAACTCCACATATGTATGATAAGTATGGAGAATAACATATGCATGCTTGCTTTTTCACATATAGAAAACTGCATACATTAAAATATTATTGAGGCTCAAATAATCCTCACCTGAAAAATACTAACCAAAGTTTATTTGATCATGCTCCACCATTAAGTGACTCACTCTAAAATCATAGAAGAAGAGAAGACATTAGATCTTCAGTCACATAAATAAATAATAACTGAGTAATAAATTAGAAAATAACTAAAAATAAACTAACTCACTAGTTTACTTGGGTAACTTTATGTTAGTCTAGGTATAATTCCTAAATGAACCTCATCTTAGCATTCTCCTCCTATCTTATTGGTTCCTCTCTAATAAGTGCATGATCACACTTGTTTCCCCCTCAACTTCATCTCCTCACTCTCTATCATATGCTTATTTTTACATCTAAGTATCTACATATTATGGTGTTGGTTGTACTTAAAGTTGGTATCCTACCATAATTACAACCTACACAAGATATTTTTCTAAACATACTCATCCAATTAGTACTCTCCCAATTTTGCCTATGATGGTAGTAGAGTGTCCACCTCATTCACAAACTATCCTAAAATACCTTAATATAGTAGAGCTACCAAATATATCATTGTCTTTGTGTCCACCAGTCATGGAAAGTCTCTCAATACATAAAACCTATGTTATGTGCATCAACATCACCAAATTATTACACCCAATTAACAACCTTACATCTATCACAATCCTCTATCAAGGCCACAACCCTACCTTTAGACGACAAGCCTAGTATCCTAATCAAAACCTTGAAAGTGATAGTCCACTCTTAAGGGATTTGAAGAAAAATTAAACTATTTTATGACACATCCTATTTGGTAAATAGGTTGCAAAGGAATCTACTCGATGGGACAACAATCCCCACCTACACAATCTAGAGTATACCTATTATATATAGTGTGGCTAAATCAGTAGTCATTAATTTCTCTATAATCCTGGAAAGCGAATCATACTTCATCACTCTACTGCATAAAATGTAGGCATGTTTATAACACAATTTAAAATATCCCTAAATAATCTACAAATATTGAAAAATTATCCAAAAAGAAGTAGTTATGAGGGTCCAACCTAAGTCAAACCCCTATTTTTAGACAAGTAATAAATCAAAAACCCATATAGTCCAACATTTAATATAGTATAAATTGAATATCTTAACCCAAGTACATTTATATTTATCAATGAAAAAAAAGAAACTAGTATATATTATATATTCACTTTTACTTTAATCCTCTAATTTTGGTTTTGGTACAAGGTTATTGCTCTAACACTTCAATAAATGGCTTATCAATTCAGATCTAAGTATATTTTCATGTGCATGCTTGTCTTCATCTTTCCTATAATGTATCATTACATTCATGTACTTATATACAAGTGATTCTATTGATCCTTTTGGTTTTCATATATAAGATTTGATGTACTTTATATAAAACTAAGTGAGACTTTGTTTACATGAATAGTTGATGGTTAGAGTAGACACTCCTCCCTCTCTACGAGATGAGACAAACATAGACATTGCTAATGCAATGTCATCTGCATAGGCACTGATAAAGGTATATATTAGTTCTTGTAATTTTGAATTGTAAAAATAGACTAGTTTTAATAATTTCAGCACTTGTTCTTGGAGAAAATATAACTTATGTAAGTGTATTATGTATGCAGGGTTGTCCTATGACAACTGATAGTCCCAGTTAGATGGATATTGGATTTAGTTCTCATGTTTCTACCATATTTGAGATGCCTATTTAGATATTTGAGACTGCCATTGACCTCATTAAGCATGAAAAATAGATTGAGTAGGATTGTGAGCTTGCAATAAGTGCACATGTTTAAATGATTTTTATTGTAGTTTAAAAGCAATTTCTTAACAATTGTTTCAATGTATTTTATGTTAATTTTGTAATAATTCTTGTATTTTGACAGGCTCAATTGTAAGCTAGTTATGAGTGTAAGACCCGTAGTTGGACCTTGGATTAATCCAAGGCATTATAGGGATCTCCATCTACTAGTAGGGCATCCCAAGGAGAGTCTTCTTCAAGGAAGGTAAAGAGAGGGAGGCTATTTCATGAATAGTATGTCTTACATATGAGATGTATTTTTTCATATGTCTATATGGCAATTGATATATTTTTGGAATTGTATATGTGCATATGACATTCAACCAACATTAGATACTATGTTGGTATATGCAATTTTTTTATGCATGTCACGATAATCTTTGTATTATTGACAATGGACATGTATGTGCCTATATTGTATGCCTATCATGGAAATATATCTAATTTATATTCAGTTTTTATTTCATGATGTGTTATTATTCAGTGTTGTTTTGATCTTCCAAATTATTATCTATCAGATCTTGTATCTAATGTTGTATGTGCATAAATGAGGATTAAAAAATTATTATTTTCAATGTTATAAATCTTGGATCTTCCATATTTTTTTTAATTAAAATTTTTATTTCATTGTGTATAGTGGGAATGACTAATGACACTCTTATCACTTAGGCTTAATGGCCTTATTCTCTAACTCATTTCATACATGCCATTCAAAAACACTCTCTCACTCTTTCACTATCTTCTCACTAGGTAATCCTCTTAGGTTTCAAACATAACAAAACATGATATAGATCTTAAGGAGTTAGTCTTATATCATAGATGTTATTACATGGTCAAATCACACCTACATTAACCTATTACAAGTGCTTAAACACACTTAAATATTCAATTACACATATAGGGCACAACAAGGCACCCTACAAGTCTGTGACAACAACATGGAGTATTAGTTAAATTTCAAATATATCATGCATTTTATAAGAGATAGAAAATTTCCTTTGATAATGGGACCATATTCCAATTCCATATCTATTCAATGGCATACTTGACAAGATTAAGAAACAACTCTTGATTCCCTTTGCAATGTGGTTGTTATCCCAAAATAGTGTATAGACAAGGTTTCTTTACTCTATAGGTCAATAGGTTAATTACTCAATGCCACATAATAGGTCAATAGGTCAATTACCACCTAATAGGTCAATACGTCAATAGGTCAAAGTTGTCAAAATTGTCAGATTTTTCAAAGTTGTCAAAATTTTCAAAGTGTTCAATAGATCAATAGGTCAAAGTTTTCAAAGTTTTCAAAATTGTCAAAGTTGTCAAAGTTGTCAAAATTGTCAAAATTGTCAAAATTGTCAAAGTTATCAAAGTTGTCAAAGTTTTCAAAATTGTCAAAGTTGGAAAAGTTGTTAATAGGTTAATTACTCATTAATTTTCTATGTCTCTAGTTTAAGTTGTCAAAGTTGTCAGACTTTTCAAAGTTGTCAAAGTTCAAGTTGTGGTTATATAAATATAGTTTTAATGTTTTTTGAGTGAAAAATAACACCACAAACATGTACAGGGGTAGATAAAATATAGTACCACATTCTTAGCTTCCCATCAGGCCTGATCAACAAACCCACCACCCATTTTGGCTTCAATAACACCCTTCCCAATATAATAAAAATTCAATTTTTAAGCCTAATTTCAAACACACATAAAATGAAAATTATAAGTCATTTCCTCAAACCATGAGATTAATCATTTACCTAATTAATCCCTCCAATCATACCCAATATAACTTAGGTGGAAGCTTTCAGATCAATCTGTTAGATAAGTTACAGTGACGAGTCCAAAAATGTAATTTTTTATTAGTGAACAAGCAACTTCTCGAGCTCTAACTGACATTTCTACCTTTGGGACCTCCACATGTGAATCTACCACTTTGATCACATCCAAATAGGTAAATTATATTTTATCACATGACCATGACATTTGAATCCACCCAGAAGTGCATTTTCACTACCATTCTAGAGAATAGAAACACTGACAACAAATATTGTCAAAGTTCAAGTTGTGGTTGCATAACTCTTATTAAAATGTTTTCAGAGTAAAAATTGACACCTCCAACACATCTGGGGGGTGGATAATGTTGAGTACTATGTTTTTGGCCTCTCATTAGGCTAGATCAATAAAACCACCACCCACTCCAACCTCAAGAACACTCTTCCCAATATAAGAAAAAATGCAGTTTTTTAGCCTAAGTTCAAATACCCATAAAACTTAAGCTTCTCTTAGCTTTAAGAATATAGAATTATTTACTGATAGTGACAACCACATGAATTTGGAAGCTTATCTAGCACCACTAACCCATAAAAAATTGTTAGTAAGTAATTAAAAATGAAATTTATATATGTACTACCTAGAAAATTAAAAACATTTAGTAAAATTGATTACATGTACATTTGAAAAGCTAACATACCTCCATATTTCAATCCATTAAACCATTAGGATCTGATCTAACCTTGATAGTATCAATAATAGGTTCATAATCTGAATCTCAAAATTTCCATAGTTTCCTATTTAATGGTCTCCCATGATATTTTTGTAATTGAATATTCATTGCAACAATCAAATTTGAATAATGCATTATCTTCCTATGTGTTCCAAACTCTTCAAATGACCATTAATCTAAATTTATTATAATATGTCATCGGAACCAAGTTATAATCACTACCACTAACCTAGTGGGATAATCAATGTTTTCTCCATCTATAACTAGGGAATTCTATTTTTTTCTCTCTCTACACATTGACACAAGTAGTAATTAGTGCCTTCTTCATTATCCTCATCTATAATAACTAAAAAATCATGCCTTATATCATAAAATAATCATTTTTAGTGATAATATAAAGATATATAAATAATTATAATAAATAGTGCATAATGAAAAATATTCTACCTAACTACACTAGATCATATACATGGTCAAATTCATTTGATGATGTCATATCTATAAGTTACAATGTTGTTAGAACCTGATATGTGTTGATTGTAATTAAATTTTTAAAAATCTAATCATCTACCCACTTTTGTGACTCAAACTCATTCAAAATAGAGTCCACTTGTGCATAACAAAAACATACCAAGTGTCTCATATGAATAGTCCAAGAACATGCATTTGATCTACGAAATGAGTGGAGGTCATTTGAACCTATTAGAGTCATACAATCCTAATATTTTGCCAAGTGTTCTTCCTCCATTAACCATAAATGTCTATGAAAAGTAGAATTTGGTTGAGCACCATGACACATGTTCTCATTACAATATTCAACCACATTTTTTTCATCTATCAAATAAACACCCTCTTCAAATTTCAATTCTTCCCTTACAATATCTATTTTTACACATGATCCATCTCCATCATGCTCCCCTTTTCCATAGTCAACCTCAGTGAAACTCTAAATGTGTTATACCCCAATGATAACATGCATCCTACTCAACCAATAAAACATCCATGTATTTTTGAATTGTGATGTGCAATTTTTTGAATTAAGTACTTGTCTTTTCTACACAATTTTTGGAGGTGTTGGTAATGGTGGAATTTGTTGAGAGGGTGTTTTAAAACCATTATTACTTTCATTATTTAGAAGTGGGGTGAGATTACATTATTCATTGTTAATTTCTTCATTATATGTTTCCATGAAATTTTCTTGATCGTTAATTTCATCATTATTTATTTCCATTAAAATTTCTTCATTCATGAGGGGTGAAGAATTATACATAGTATCATCATCAATAAAATAAAAAACATGGAACTTTGAATGTGAACTTACAACATTAACTAATTAATTATTTTCAATTTCATTATTATTCTTTTCATTATGGTAAATTTAATTATTCTTCATTTCATTATGGTCAATTTCAACATTATTCAATTGATTATAGTCAATTTCATCATCACTTAATTCATTATCATTAATTGGCTCATTATTTATGGCATTTGGTTCATCAGGATTAGGTTTTCTACCGTGTTTACCATGAATTTTTTTCATTTGTAGCTGGTGTTTCTCTCTCAAATATTGTAATTCCTCTAGTGTTTTGTTCTTCAACAACTTCCTCTTCCTCCTTGAATGTGATCCATAACCCATCAGAAGGGATAATTAACAACTTTTCAAGGGTGGGTTCAAGTACACAGAAGTATGTAGAGAATGTTTGTGGGGATAAAAGTATCGATTTAGGATAAAAATAGTTATTGATAAGTGAGCGTAATCTAAAATAATAATAACATTATCATGTTATGCTTTCTATAAGATCTTATCCCATCCAACCCATTAAGAATCTTATATCCACAATAACACAATCATGTTATTGTCGATCTTTGGGTTGGTAATTGGAAATGAGGACCGAGTGTTGCCTATGTTAACAATAACATGATCATGTCATTAAATAACATGATCACATTATTAAATAACATAATCATGTTATTAAATAACATGATAACATTATACTTAATATAGATAAGGTATTATGGATTGTGGATTAAAGAATTAGTGCATAGAGTTTATGGATTAGGGATCAAGGATTAAAATTAAGGTACATAACTACTACTACCTTTCCCATAGAGTGTATTAGCTTTTGGATACTTGCATCATTCCCTGCATTAAAGCCCATCATTTTGAATTGACATTGTAATGGAAGAGAAATGGATCCCCATAAATTGAAATAATGTGTGCATTTAATAAAATAATAGGTAGCACACTTTTATGACAAGCATGGCACAAAAATGTTTTTGAACATGTTTCCCAAAGTGTATTAAATGCCATATCACTTATAGTTCCAATATGTTAAGTGGTCAGCCAATATGTTTCCCAAAGTGAATTAAATGCCATATTACTTCTTAAGTCATTTTTTTCTTCTCCTAATACATGGAGAAAGAAGCTCTAATCAGGTGGAAGCCACAAAAAATAATAATTCAGTAATAATAAAATGTGTTTTTGGGTTGTTATTATACCCTAGATGTCATCGTGTAGATTGAGTGAATTCATCAAATGAGGCAATCAGTCATGTGATTTAGGCCAAATTGAGCCCGATAAACTTATTTTTTAATCTAGAAATGATGTTAATTTGGGCTAAAATAATTGGTTCAAGGTTTAAAGAGTATGTTTTTGGTTTAGATTTTAAGGATTGGGAACTTTAAGGATTAGGGCTTAGTGTATAAGTTTTAGGGTATATTTATACAATTGTGTAGGTAATTAGGGTAAATTTGGGAGCTTGGAACCTATATCTATGATTGTAGAATGTGAATTTGGGATTAATTATCCCCCACATCACCACAAATTGAGCCTATGAAGTCAATTGTGGTAATGAGTAATGCAATTTTAACCAAGTTCATCCCTATGAACCTAATTCTTACTATATGTATTATAAAGGATATTAATTAGGGAAAAATTTATTAGTTTAGTGTTTATGGTCTATAATTTAAAGGGTTTGGGTTTTATAGATTATGGCTTAGGGTTTAATGTAAATGGTATAGGGTTTAGGGTTAAATTTAAATGATACATGGTAACTTAGGGTTTAAGATATCAAACATAGGGTCCAATAACTAAGGTAATTGAAGAACATTTGAGTTTCTTGTGACACCTATTTATGACTTGATTACCTTTATGTTTACATTTCTAATAAAATTACAGTCAATTATGCCATGTACATGTTGCATACATGTTATACAATTGATTGAAACATAAATTTGGTTTAGGGCCTCAATTTTTCCAAGATCAAGAAGGGAATTACACAAATTGACTAATTGGATTAGTTCATGATAGAAGATCAATATTTTGATTTCACCCCAAATCATATCTTGCTATTGAATGGGTTAAAATTGGCCTCAAATGCCTCATTAGTTAAAAGAATCAACTAGTTCCTCCTCTTTAGTTAATTAGGTTGAAGGGGCTCAAAATATCCCAAATCTATTGAATAGAAGCACAACTAGATTGGTACTTCAAAGGCTTTAGCCATAGGTTTAAAAAGTGCATTTGATGACATCTCATGATAAAATCAATTATATTGTAAGGCATGTATGTTTGTGGCATGTAGTGGGAATCAAGGTATAAGGATTAAAATTTATGTTATAGGGATTAGAGATTAGGGCATAGGGTTTAGGTTTAAGGACTTATATATTAATGTCAAATCACTATATATTCCACGTGTTCAAACTAGATTCTTATTAAAAAGGATGTTAATTGGGACTAAATTGAAGTTGGTAAATATGGAAAGTAAATGGTTTATAATTTAAGGTATAGTGTTTAGGGTTTATGGTTTATAGCTTCTAGGTTTTAATGTATATACATGTTTTAAGGTAGACAAGGTCAATTGCAAAGATAATTGAGGATAATTTGAATCACTTGGACCCATTTGTGACTATAGAGTGTGTTTTTGGGTTGTCATTATACTATGGATGTCATCATGTAGATTGAGTGAATTAGTAAAATGGGACAATTAGTCATGTGATTTATGCCAAATTGAGCCTTGTGAACTTAATTCTTAGTCTAAATGATGTTAATCTTGGCTAAAATGATTGGTTCAAGGTTTAAAGAGTTTATATTTATGGTTTAGAGTTTAGGGATTATGAACTTCAGGGATTAGGGATTAGGGTATAGGTTTTAGGGTATAAAAGGTAAAACTATGATGGTGATTGGGGAAAATTTAAGCTCCTTTAATGTAGATCTATGAGTAAATATTTTGAATGTAGGATCAATTATCTCACATATCATCACAAATTGAGCCTATGAAGTCAATTGTGGTAATGATTGATGCAATTTTAACCAATTTCATCCATATGAACCTATTTATTATTATATATGAAGGATTTTAATTGGAGATAAATTGATTCTAGGGGCCTATTGAGCCTCAATGTAAGCAATTTCATCCATATTATATCAATTAGGGATCCAAGTGCTCACCATATTAAAAAATATGTATTTTTTCAATTTTATATGCAATGCGGTCCAAAAGAGTCATGTGTAAGGAATTACATTCATATATAATGTAAATTGGGGTTTACTTGGCCCTTATTACATACCATATTGAACCAATTGAGTATACGGTTCCAGATGATACATAATTGGGGCCAATTGAGGCTTACCCAAGGAATTGCTTCAACATAATTTTAATTAGGGCCCTAACTACACACCTTATTCAAATAATTGAATTTTTGATTGAATCTAATATGAAATCAAGACCAATTGAACCCTCTGTAATAAATTAGAACCATCTTAATTTTCAACTAAAATAATATTTGGTTCAATATGATCTATGAAATTTAGTCCAAATAAGCCTTGTGTAAGAAATTTCATCCTTCTACTATCAATAGGGAGCTCTGTTGGTCCCAAATACATAACATATTGTATCAACAAAGTATTTAGTTTAGTTAAATATGCAATTATGTCCAACCAAGGCTCATGCAAGTAATTAAATACATCTAATGTCAATAACAACTTCATTCACCCTGATTGTAAAATATATCTAGCTAATCATGTATTTGGTTTTATCTTATACATAATTGGGGCCAATTGAGGCCCATGAAAGTAATTTTGTCTATATAATGTTCTAGTTGGATTTTATTAGCCTTGATTGCACACCATATTAAACCAATTGAGTATTTAGGTTCAATATGATATGTAATTAGGGCCACTTAATCCCCAAGGAATTGCATCCATCTAACATCATTTGGGGCTCTAATTACACCATGTTAAATCAATTGATATTTTTTTCAATACTATACATAATTGAGGACAACCAAGTCTTATGTAATTAATTGCTTCCACCTAGAATATCAATCGAGGCATTTTTCACCCCATGTAATGAATTGTGTCCATCTAATGTCCATTGTGAATATTTTCCCCTAATTACACATCATATTTAACCAATTGATTATTTTATTCATTAAAGTCTATAATTAAGAGTAATTGGTCCTTGTGTAAGGAATTCCTTTAATATAATGTCAATTAGGGCTTTGATATCATGTAAGGAATTCCTTTAATATAATGTCAATTAGGGCTTTAATATCACACCATATTAAACTAATTGAATATTAACTTTAATCTAATATATGATCAAGGTTAAATGAGCCATGAAAAAGGAATTATGTCCATATGATGTCAATTAGGTTTCTAATTACACACTATATTATAAAAAACTAAGTATTTAATTTAGTTTGATACATAATTGGGGTAGACCAAGCTCCATCTAAGGAAATATGTCCATCTAATGTCAATTTTGGATCTATTGGCCCAATTTCACACCAATTAAGATCAAAGGAATAATAAATTGATTCATAGGTTAATACATCTCCAATTATCATTCAATGCTATCAATTCTTGACAAGAACATTGGTCCTAAACAACAATCTTAATATGAAACCAATATTTGATCTTAAGACTACTAAGCCTAATGGCTCCTATTTAGGTTTTAGATGTTGAGAATAAGTAATGTGAAAGCATTATTAAATACCAAAATCACATTAATAACGTATTTAATAACGTGATTGTATTATTAATGTGATAACGATATTGGAATTTGAATTCAATTCCCATGCCTTTTGGCTTGGGAATGTCTTGGATTCTCAAGCCAAAGGCTTGGACTATCAATGTACAACCAATTTTTAAAAGGTATGAAAATAAACAAAAAAATTTAACTTTGATTGCTATATACACTAAGAATTTTAATGTGAAAATTCAAAAACTTGATACCGTCACAGTGAGCACTCTCCTCTTTCCAAAAATATGATTTTTATAATTTTTGGGCTAATTTAAGGTTTCAAACTATATTTATTTTTAACTATGCCTTTTTTAGGCCACTACATGCCATAAACATACATGCCTATACATGTTCATGTAATTCACCTTTCATTGATCCAAGTGAAAAAAACTTATATGGTGATGTAGTCAGCCTAATTCTACACACATTCAAAAAAAAATTGATTTTCATTTTTTTGAGGTAGTTAGGCATGTCTCACGGATGGCTATCCATTTCTTTGTCAAATTTTATGATCTATTTACTTAACAATTCATAAGAAATGTATTCATTGAAAAATTACAAAAAAAATATAGGTGACATGCTAGAAGATTTTATCTAAATTTTCCACAAAGGGTTTCAAATAATATTAAATGCTTCTCAAAAAATGGTGCCCATCACAATCATCTATCTACTATGTTTTTTGAAAAACATGAAGTTCTTCAAATTTTAGATGTTTGACCTTGTTATACTTAAGAATATATAGAAAAAATAGTGTTTTAAAAAATAGACTCAAAATGCTACATTTCATGTTTTTACACCATCTTCAAATTTGGAATGTAGATATCTCAAATTATCTATAGAACTTTAAATTTTTGGAATTTTAGAAAAATCATGTTCACAGGTAGGCCACTTTTTGTCCCCCAACTTTTTACAATTACACATAATCTAGATTCCATTATAAACATAAGTTAGTTAAAAATACACATATTTTAACTAAATAAAATAATAATGAATACTACAAGACAAAGCAAAAAAATAAAGGAGTGTACTATAAAGCCTCACAAGTATCATAGTGTGATCAGATTTAAATAGCATGAAAATATGCCAAAACATAGAAATATAAAAGTTGACCCTACATAGATAAGCCTTTTAAAATTTAATTAATCTACATGATGCAACTCAAAATTATTCCTAAGATAATTGATAGCATTCATTGGGATAAGCTTTGAAATTTCAAGGATCTATTTATCATACTACGATATATTTTAATAATGTTTTTCATAGGATCCTAAATGTAATGGAAGTTATTATCATATAAATGTGGGGCCCTATTCATAAAATAAGGGGGGCGTATGGTCAAAAATAATAGTGGATTACACAAGGAATAATGACAAGTGTTAGAATGCAAATTTAATGGTTAGACCTTGAAAATACACAAAAATATAAGGACTTCAAATCTCACAAGCTAAAATGATAACGGTGTGTATGATGATTGAAAATACACAAAAATATAAGGACTACAAATTTCATCTTTTTATCAACAATAAACTCAAATTTTAGTTTTACCAAGCAAATACTAAGTTTTAACACTAATAAAAAATCATAAAGGTGTGTACGATGATTCATTTACCTTTACATTGGGTTTTATGTCCTTAAATAATAATTGATAACTTAAGAAAAAGTATCTAAAGTAATTTTTTATTCTCCTTTCTTTCTATGTGTTATTTGTCTTAGGAAAATGAAGGCTTGGGCATTGCTTTGTTGTTAGCTAGGTATATTTAATAATTATAAATTAAAAATATACCAGTATCGAGGTTGAAATTTTCATATTTTTATCAAAACTAAACTTAAATTTTAGTTTTACCAAAAATTTACTAAGTTTAACACTAATAAAAAAACATAAAGGTCTTAGCTTTGATTCATTTACCTTCCCATTCAAGTTTATGTCCTTAAATCAAAATTGGTAACTTAAGTGAAAGTATCTAAAGTAAATTATTTATTCCCTTTTTTATATGTGTTATTTGTCTTGTGAAAAATAATTCTTAGGCATTGGTTTATTTATATCTAGATGTCTATATCCCAAATGTAGATAACTTTGAATCCATTATAAGCCTTTTATATTTCCAACTAGATGTCCATAGCCTGATAGAGTTTACCTAAACAACCCTTATGAAGATATATATGGTTTTTGCATATTTAATGTTTTTGTATTATTAATGATTGATATTTTAAATTATTTGATGGTTCGGAACTAATGTATCTAAGTAAAAGGATATATCAGAATTTTTTTTTAAAGAAACCTCATCCTTATCATTGAATTTTTCCTATGTAATATTATTGCCATCTAGAAAAATTATTCTTAATTCACATGGTAATTATAAAACATGAGTTTATATTATGATAAGAACATGAAATGTTTAATTAAAAAGATGATGTACAATCGAATATTAAGCAAATCTCTTAAACACTTAGCATCTTACAAAATCTTGAGCTCAAGTCATCTAGTTTGTTAATAACAAAAACACTATCTTAAAAATATTAATTGAATATTAAAATATATTGTCTTAAAAAATATATTGAATAAGGCTATTGATTATTTAAATTTATGGGATGTTATTGGTGAGTGTTGGAGATAAGATGGTGCTAGCAAACTGTGTAGGTTAGGTAGTGATGACAATCTTAGGGGGAGACCAGGCATTTGGGGAAGGCCAAACTCAAGCTGGTGATCAAGTGTTCCTAGTAGTAATAGAAGTGGTGATAGTGGTTTTGAGGACATAGGGGAGAAAGAGATCAAGGGAATAGGAATAAACCAATAACATGTTTTATAAATTAAAAACAAGTGGATCAAAATTTGATTTTGGGGTGAGTTTGGGAAAGCAAAGGTTAGGGGAAAGGTTAAAACTAGGCAGGGGAAGGAAGAAGAAAGATTTCAAAAACTTTTCGATATTTTTTGCCTCCAATTTTATTCAATATAATGTTCCCTTTGAATATTTTTTAATGTTTTAGTAGTCAAAGGTGGACAAAGGCCCATCTTATATAAGTTCCTCTCTAGGGAAAAGAGTAGTTGAAACAATAACAGAAGCATCTGGGTTTCCATAAAGGCATCATTTTTTTTATTTGTATTAATATCTCAAATCCTTTTAATACCTATGGATATTTATGTAAATAACATATTATTATAAATCAAATGGCCTTAGTCCCTATCTTGATTTCTAAAATCTATATTCAAAAGGAAAACATCTCATAATATGTTAAAGAGACCATGGAGGATGCTAAGAGGAATATAAAAGCAAGTTATTCACAAAAAGAAACCCTAGAAATGACCTTATTAGGAGATATTCCTTTAATTTATTTTTATTATCCTTCACTATTTGAATTTTTGGATGTAGAGCTTTCAATGGTAGACTTGGAAAGATTATAAATATATTTTATTGGAAAGTGTGTTGGTAAGTGATCTTCTTAGAAAATTCTTTCAGAAAGGTTTCAAGAAATATGGTCCATGTTTAAAGATCCTTCTTTCTTAGTCTTGGAAAATGGTTTCTTTTTTTTTTCTTTTTTTTGTCCTTGGAGGATAGAAATTTTGTCTAGATAAATGGGTCATGGTTTATTGGCAAGTAGGGGGTGTTTTTATATCCATGTGCTCCATTTTTTGACCTAGTTGCTTTAGTGATCTATCAATCCCTAGTTTGGGTCAGATTTTATAATCTCCCCTTAGTCATGTTGGATACAGATATCTTCAATAAATATATTAGCAAGATGGGATTTTTTTTTTTAATTGATGAATCCATTGAGGCTAATGTAAAATATGTAAGGGTGTGTGTTTTGGTGGATTTAGTTAAACCTCCACACCATTCTATTCATATTTCATCCTCCCACAGTGTTTGGACATAATTTATTAACTTTAAAGATCTTCCCTTTAGATGTTTCAAATATAATAAATTTGATCATAAGATTGCCTCTTTCCCCAAGAGAAGCTTTCAAGGATCTCATAAAATGTTCTTAAAAAAAATGGGTCAGAAAGATTGGTTGTCTGAATTAGGATTCGGTTCATAGAATACAATTCCCATAAAAATCCATTTCCATTGAGATTTTATTTGTAACAGTCTTTCAGGAGATTTAGGACAACCCTTATAAGGGTGAGGTTTTGGAAATAATAGGAGTTCAGATTGATAGTCAGGTAGGACAACCTTCCTCTCCCTTTTGTTAAAGGGAAACTATCATTGAGAAATCCAGCTAGAGCATGCTAACAACTTTCCTCCTACAATGGATTTTTCACAACAAAAGGAAAAATAAATTGAGATTAATGAAGATTGGAATGAATAATAATAAGAAGAGATAGTCATTAGATTGGTTCTATCTAGAGTGAAATATCCTAGTGATTTGAAGACTCATAATTATGACAAGAAAGGAAAAAGAGACGGGAAAATAGAAGTAGAAAGGCTACAACTTGATGTTATGAACTCCATTAATGATGGTACACAATGGATAATGAAATATTTACTCTCTATTAGGGGTAGGTATTTATTGGTAGTAAAATTTGGATTCATCATTTGGGCTTCCAAGAAATTTATCGAGTAGTTTCTTTCTTGGCCTTTATATGTGTTCAACCTTTTGAATTTTTGGTTAGTTTCATAGTCATTTTTTGTTGATGTTTTTATCTTTTGTTTTGTGTCTAATTTGGACCTCAATTTTTCATGTATGCATTCTTATGTTTCACTTTTTTTTTGGTTTTATATTTCATGAGGACTGGACCCCTAGTTTATTCTCCATAATTGGTTATCGTTCTGGTAAAAAACTATTATCAATCCAAAAGAAAATACTATTGATTAGTTATCAATATAAGAATAAAATTACTAAACTATGAACTAAAATTAAAAATAAAACTAAACATAAAATCAAAATAGTAAAATAAATCAAATTAACTAACCTAATTTTAAGTTACTCTACTCCTAAACTAAGGATTATATTCATTCAAAAGAAGAAAATGAAGGAGAATCCAAGAAGTTATGCTTCAAGTACTATCCATTCATCAACATTGATGAATTATTGCCTTATAAGTCATTTAATTTGAATGCATTATTTCCCAATATCTTTGAAATATGGTATGGACTAATCCATAATAAGGAAAGTTTGAAATGTTGGCCATTTTTCTCATGTGATTTATCCCAAAGTAGGATCATGTCTAAAATTATGAATTCATTCACTTTTGATCTCTTTTTAATCCATATTTTAATTTTTGTTAAAAGAATGAAGAGCTTATTCATGTACATCTTCCATTTGGATGATGTACACTATTCTCTATTGTATTCGATCATCCCCTTCTGTGCATGTATGCATGACATGATAGGTTGGTATTATTAGTGTTATTAAAAACATAGGTACTTGACTATAAATTATAAAAAAATGTTAAACTTTGAGGGAGTTTGTAGATGTTGTTTAGTCTAGCCATAACATACACTTCAACAATAAATTCCATTATGTAGGTTTATTCTCAATAAATTGCTTGATTTCATCAATCAAATTATTTTTTGTAGACTCAATAACAATGTTCTCTTGTGGGTAATAGTTAGATGAAAAATTAATTATAATATTCTTATCATAATCCCACTCAGTAAATTCTACTGATTGAAAAGCATATAAATTATCATAGACTAAATAAAATGGTGTCCCATATCTTGTAGCTATATTTTGTTTCAAGAATATGATAAATTAATTCATAATATTGGCTTTAGTCCATCTAGTACAATATTATGTTATTATTAACATGAATATATGACCTTAATTATAGTTGGGATATATTTAAAAAATGAAATATAGTTCCCATTTATTGAAGGGACAACCTTCAATTATTGGTTGTAATGGCATGGATACATGTACCTTAGTTTTTTTGATTATTTGACATTACTGACATATTCTTACATGGTTGTGTGTGTTTTTGAAAATTTAAGGCTAGCAGTAACATGCTCACAATATCTTGTACACTTTTATATTGTGAGTAATATGATGATTGCCTAGTTTTTCATGAAAACTTCTCTCATTTTTTTATCTTCTTATTTAGATACCCAATTGATATAAACCATTTCATTATTATTTTGGTACATAACACCCCTTTTTATCATAAAATGAGATATTTTTATCCTTAATACTCATATTTATTATTTATTCAAGTCTAAGAAACATGTTCCATATATCAAATAATGGATTATATGATCTCACCATTCATTTTCTTTAATTGAATCTTATCTACTTGCATGACAATAATTTTGAGATATTTTTTAGTCATGAATTATGTAACCCTTTGACCTCATACTAGTTTGGATGGCATGATCTATAAATCATAATCCTAAAGCTTCACCATAAATTTCCCTATTCATTATCCCAATTCATTATATCCCACATATGTTGTATATCATGTTTTAAAATAATTGTATAAACCTTGTTGCACACTATATAGTGTTTACACTTTATAATGGCTTTAACCAATATGTACACTTATTTGTCTAGGATAGGATAATCTAGTTTTGCATCCTTAAATTTTTTATCATGATTGAAATTTTATGCTCCTCATCATCAATATTTTGTGTGAGTAATATTACAATTGCATGGTCAAATGTTGTGTGTGTGTGTGTGTGTGTGTGTGTGTGTGTGTGTGTGTGTGTGTGTGTGTGTGTGTGTGTAATCTATATAATCTATATATCCTTAGTAAAATATAGGTTGACCAACACTAAAGCTTGGATGAGGGCATATTTGATTTTTTGAAAGGATTTATTAACTTAAATAATCTATTCCACTTTGCCACTTTGTTTCAGCTTAGCATTCAAAGGTATTACAATCATGATAAAACTAGAAATTAATTACCTCTCTATATGTATATGGTGATATATTCCTTTTTTATAACATAACCTAGTAACTTACCTTTTATTACTCTAAAAATACGCTTTTTGGATTCAATGAGATACCATTCCTTCTACATCTATTAAATACTTTATGAAAATGATGCACATAGTCAACCTTGTTATTAGAAAATATTATTTGATCATCCTTATAAATAATTATGATTTTACTAACTCAGCCTTCAAAATATAAATCCATAGCATGCTAAAAAAATTCCCCTACATTTATCAAACCAAAATCAAATCTCTTATAAGCAAACGTTACACACTTGGTGGCGAAGGATATTTTTATTATATCATATATATCTATTATAACATGATTGTATCCTAAACATATATCTTAAAAAGACATCATTTTATAACCAATAACAATATGAATCAATTCATATAAGTATGGAAATGGATATTTATCATCATCTGATGCATTTTTTATATTTTGAATCAATACAAAGTTTGATCTCTCCACTCTTCTTATATAAAATCACTAAGTTATCAATCCATGTTGAATGTATGATTGCAAGGATGATTCACGTTGCAAGGAATTTATTTACATCTTTATGTATGAGGAGTTATAACACATGATTAATCAATCTCTTCTTTTTTCTAAAGTCATTTCGTCCTATATTAAGTAGGATGGTATGAGTAATGAACCTAGGATCAAATATATTCAATTCATCATAATGTCATACAATCACATTATTATTTTGGTGAAGGAGATATTCGAATTATTATCTCTTTGTCTAAGAGCAGTTTAGGCCAATGCTAAAAAAATGGGTATGTTAAATTATTCATAAACTAATAGGAGCATATTGTTGTTTCTTAGGTTTTGATTTTATAGAATTTTACACATGCATGTCTGAATCAAACATCATTTCTAATGAAACCATCCCATTTGTAATCTTATTTTCCTTTAACTACACAATCCCATTATATTAAATATCATTCCCAACAAATAATTATTTGTTATTTTATCTATTATTTTAAATTTAAAAATGGCTAATTTATTCATAAACTAGATAATTTTTTATCATCTCCAAACATCTAAAAAAATATCAACATTTTCATTAAAAAAAGAATGGGAACTATATCAAAAAAAAACATTTGAAATTTAGGTTTATTCAAAGGAAATAAATTCATAGTTGAGGCTTCTAGAGAATAACCAATTTAGTTTTACTCTCTAGTAATTGATATAATTTTGAAATCATCAAATGATTCTATCAACTCCCAGACTATGTGTTTATATTTATTTTATTGTGATAGATAACTATGGAACTTGATTTTCACTTGATTGAATACAATTTATAAATATCCAAACATTAGTAGCTTATTCACACCATGATTCATAGAAAACTGTAAGCCAAATATTAGAGCTTTAGATTCAACAAGGTTGTTAGTACATGGAAACTATAGATGATATGTATCTAGGTACTATTTTCATTGTGGGTACACTAAAAATATACATACACAAGATCCCCATTTGGAATGGGATCCATCAAATTGAAGGATCCAAAGTCTAAATGAATTGATACTTTTTACCTTGTCATTAGTAGATTTAGTAGCGAGAGTATAAATTCCAATGTCTAATGAAGTAAAAATAACTTTGTCATTCTTATAACTATACTCAATGATCATGTATTTCAATTTGGGCTCTCTTTCTAACCTGATTTTATTGGCCACACCTCTCCAATGAAACCATATATATGAAAATTCAGCAATGATATATCTAATAAGTGTTTTAGACTAATCTCAACTCAATATTATCCTATATGCTTTAATATCATATATAACCTACATGTTAATGACTTTTTGTATGTTAGGTTCAAAGTCTAAATTCATGTGAAAATTTAGTAAATTTACAACATCCTTGACATTATATTTTTCCATCTAGGCTACAATCATATAAGTCTTTGTTGGAATCAAAACCAATTGTCTATAAATTCCATTTTGCATAACATTTGTTAAGGCACCTTAATCAACCAAACAAAATATGTAAGTTTTTTCCAAAAATTTTGATGGTGAAAATGGATAGATAAACTTTAGTCTTGGTCTTATGTATCACTACATTTTCATGTGACATATTTTGTTTGATTGAATCTTGATTTTTAGTTAATGATTTTAATAAGAAATCTCATTGTTATTTAATCTAGGCCAGCCCATGTAGTGTGACATTTGCATAATTTAATTCATGTCATTTACTATACTTTATCCTCATTTATTTTTAGAAAACTTGTATAGTAGTGGATATTTTGTCATCACTTTTCAAGGATTGAGGATCACTATTAACTTTTGGATTAGGAGGAAGAATAGAATTATTCAATAGTGTAAAATTCATGAAGGGTTGTTGTGTTTTGTTTATCAATGCATAGTTTTTACAATAGTGTTTTTTAAAATCATGTGTTTATTATATATTTTTATTAGGATTATTTTCATCTTGATCAATAAAACTAAGCATTTCTAACATGATTGATGCACTATTGATGTATTTTAAGAATTACAAATGTTAGTTATATTAGAATTATTTGGAATCACTTCATAGAATTCCATACCCTTTTAAAATTTCTTAGAAGAGTTACAAAAGTCAACACAATCAATTTCACATGTTGGGTAGTATTGTGTACTCTGCACCAGTTTTTAAAAACTACTTCACAAATGTTAATTTTGGGTATCATGCTTTGTGATGGCTCAGGGTTATTTGTCTAATTACTTTGGAAACTAAATCCTTATTATATATAGTTATGAATTTTATTGTCTATGATTTTTATCAATAGAAACACATTTTAACTAGAGCATGATTGATCAAAGGTGCATTATGATTTGTATTCAGGATTGCATTAAGGATCAGAATGTTAAGATCTGTATTAGGAATAATCAATCCTTGTGGGTTCCATTATTTATCAATGTTAATAGATTCATAATATTCTCATGTTAAATCATTCACTTATTAATCTCATCTAAGGAACACATTAAGGCATTTTAATACATCTCTTGAGCTAAAGTATGTTTTGGTCTATATGGTTCACAAATTTATGTGTATATATTTTTGAATCTTTCATTGAAGCCTCTAATGGACTCATGGGGGTCTTTTCTCATGAAAAAAAAATTGTTGTTATGAAATTCTAGGATATATCACCCTTAACAAAACTACTAAGAAAATGGCCTCAAAATTATCCCAGTTATGAAATGAAATCTTTGTTAGATTTAATAATAAATAAGGTGTGGCATCTTGTAATTAAAATAGAAAGAGTTGAAAAATAACATCTTCATATTTTACATCTAAGATATTGAGTGCTGATCTTAAGTAAGTAATATAATCCTCTATATTTTTAGATCTAATGGAGTGTGTCATGGGATGTATCTATTATGATTTGTTTGGATCTCATAGAAATTTATTAGGATGTTAATTATTGTATACATCTAAATTTATTCAACTATTCTATATTAATAATTGTGTTGCTAATTATACCCAATTATTCTCTTATTAATCTCTTTCATCACAGTTTCATCTAGCATTTTCTATTCCCCCTAGTCAATAATCTAGTCTCATTTAGATATATTTTGTATCATATACTAACCTTCATATTTTACATCCAATATTAATTCCCTTTTTATTTTTTTATTAACATCCCATTTATTACCTAAATCCCTCTTATGTCCACTTGTGAATTTTAAAATTCAAAAAATCACACCTATTCCCTAGGCTTTCCTACATCCCTAGTACCTAGTCTCCACCTAATTCTCCTATAAACCTAGATAAACCCCATTAAACTCCTCTAATGGAGTCTAGAAAACTCGAATCCTCCTCCAACTCTCTAGAGAGTTTTCTCTCTAGACAATTCTATGGAATTTTGAATTCCATAAAAAAACTCCTTCCATGGCCTATTTAAATCCATGACTCCATCCATTCCAAACAATGAAAAATAGAACCAAAAAATCCATAAACCTCCATGTTAATATTATCAACCAATTCATGAATTAATCACTAGTCTATTAATCAAAACATAACAATTTTATTTATCAAACTCATCAAGACAATATCATGCTATCATAAAATATGAGTCTATCCATATAAATCCAATAATCAACCTAATTCTCCTTGGAGAATCCATTTGAAGATATTAGAAGGAAGATAGAGGGAAGAAAGGTTATGGTAAGAACCTTCTAATTAAGTTCTGATTGCTTCTATATTCTCTCCCATTGATTGTTTTGTAGATTTTGGGTTGAGTTAATATATATATAGTATATTAAATCCATTTTTCAAATTTTGCAAACATAAAATTATAATTCTAAATAATCATGTGGCCAACGGTGCAAAAGGTCTGAAATTATGACTAACTAGTGAATTTGGTTGGGTGCGTGAAAATATTGGTCTTCCTTTATCAGATATAGGATTCCTATGTACTTCTAATAAGTGATATAAAATAAGTCTAGATTCAAATTTTTACCTAGTAAACCTTTTAGGGACCTTCATATTGGTTTAACATACTAAGATAAAGAGTTTGTGAATGCTTAAATATCATGGCCCTCCTAGTGCCATATAAATCTTGTTAATCTAGGTAATACCCACCCACCTAGTTTGATAGTAAAATCCCCTTTTATTTTAGGATCAAAGGGTATGACCCATATCATCAGTTGCAGGTATTAGGTTTTATAAGTAACCATATTATTAAATATTCATTAAGTAAGGTATTTATTACTCAAGAATATCTACCCTATCTATCTACTAGCTCTATAAAAAGGTTAAATAAATGTAGTGTGGATATTCATAATGATGTTATCATACATAAATTGTCTTGATCAAAAGAAAAATTAAAAAAGAATGGAAATTATATAAAGAATATTTTTTAAATAAACAAGGAATGTTTTCTTAAAATAATTAAGTTTTAAAACTTACAATATGATTTACACCAATGCTTACCTATTTGTAGTTGTAACTTAGATATAAGAAAATAAAGTGTGGATTCTAACAAAAATTGATTCCAAATATGATTCGTATAGCATCAAACTTAGAATATTTTGATCTATGGTAGATTTCATAAGCACATTTATCCATAAAATTAATGTTATAAATATACAACCATAAGAATATTTGAATTAATTAGTACTAAATTAAACTAACCTACAATCTCACATACATAAATCTCATAGACTAATAATTGAATTCAATGTCTCAAAAAAAATGAGAGAAGAAAACACATTACAAATTCATTGGACTTTCTAAAGAATTTTTATCTTATATTAAAATATAGTATTCTCCTTTGAGAAGTAAATACAATGTGTATAACTAAATTATATGGAAATCACATCATATTGAATTATAATTACATATAAATTTTGAAAAAAAAAAAAATCTAAGTTTGGACAAAACTAAAAATCATGCATGGAAAATTACAACTCTTTTAAAGTACTAAGGTATTAAAATTATCATTTTATTCTAGTTGATAATGTCTTTGTTGGATATTTAGAGGAGATATATTGTTGATTATATAATTCAACTAAACATGTCTACTAGTATTCATCAATTCAATTCATATTTATAAATGGATCTATATATAAGGACTATGTTTTTTCGAGTAACACTACATGATTTTCCAATGGGGTCTTATGTGTGCCTTTAATTACTATGGAATGTTATATTTTATCCTTCACATAGTTGAATAATTCAATGAATTATATTTTACATCCTTGATTGGATTATTGAATCTTCACTTTAAAATTATACATGAATTTGACTAACTTTGTGATAAACTCAGCAAAAGAATCTAGCTTGCCTTCAAGGGAGAATATTAAAACTATGTTCTCTTCCTAAAACAATTTTAAAATTATGTTAATATAGTTTCTAATATCATAGAGAACAATACTTATGTCATCTTCCCATTCATGTATCAAAATCCTTATATTCATTTTTAAAAAATTATGCATTTTAATGTCGAACAAGGTCAGTAGCTTTAGGTGGGGAAACATATTTCTCTTTATAAGCATGGTTTAAATTCCCCAATTTAGAATCCATTCTTACTATGTGATCTCTAAATATATTTATATTTTACTTCCAAGGACTTGTATTTCTATGTAACCTTAGAAGGTATAATTGATGAAGTGGGAAACATATTTTTCTTTCCTTTTGCTTGACATTTATCAACTATAAGATCGTAAAGTAACTCCAAGGCCTTATCCACTTCATCAATTATAACTTAAAAGATTACAACTTTGGTAATGATTTCAAGCCTTTGAATTTTATATATCATCCCTCAACTAATTTATCTTCCAACTTTCCTATTATACCCATAAAAAACACATGATCTTCAATAAACTCAACTCCTCTTCAATTTTTGAGTGAAAATGTTTTCTTCATTTCATGAAATGTAAGAGACTCTAGTTTGGTGATCTTTCTTTGGGTTAATCACTTGAGATTTCAAATGTATTTTTCAAATTCTAACTTAATATTAGTTTAATATACTATTATCATCTATTTTCTCTTTATCTTAGCTAAATGTATACTCTGAATCCATATTTCATATGCTTTGGACATGGATACATTAGTGGACATGGGTGGTGATTCTAATGTAGATGCTTATAAACAAAGTGAAGTAAAATTGGGAATGGTAATAGTGAAATCAACTAAGATGAATATTATTAATGTGGTGGACATATGGGCCTATGTGGTAGTGATAAGAGTATAATATGGAGTTTGAAGAATAGATGTGGTAATTAAAGGAGTGGAGGTCACCATTGAAGCAAGAGGCTATTGTCGTTACTAAAGGAGTAAATATAGTGGAATCAACTAAGATGAATATTATTAATGTGTTGGACGTATGGGCCTATGTGGTAGTGATAAGAGTATAATATGGAGTTTGAAGAATAGAGGTGGTAATTAGAGGTGTGGAGGTGGCCACTGAAGCAAGAGGCTATTGTTGTAACTAAAGGAGTAAATTATTGATCTTGACCAATACAATATTATTATTTTTCTCCTTTTTGATCTCCTTAGGATTTTAAATTTAATGGGAAATAATTTTAGGCAACCCAATAATTAAAGTGTCCTTATATGTGGGTAGTATTTTCAAAGGGTCAAATATTGAAATTATGTTTTTTATTGTCTTCACTAGAGATATTGTTCCTTAATTTTTTATGTTGTGACTATTGAGGGAGGGAACTATTTTAACACTACCTAGAAGAGGGGAAACTTAAATAAATGGGATGAACTTGGATAATCACAATCAATATGGTTAATTGAGGTTATTATATGTAGGTTGTGGGTGTTGATTGTCTTGTGTAGACTTTGGTTACTTGGACCACCTTATTTGGAGCAATAGGGGTGGAAAAATTAATTTGAGGAATCAAAGGATGAGTGTCTATTGGGAAATCATATAATGGTCACATAGAGGGATAATGAGGGGTAGTTACTATTGTCTATTTCATAATAGATACATGATCTGGACTATCCAAAACAACTAAAAAAGAAAGAATATAAATGAGAGGATAAACATTGGTTTGATTTATCTTATGTATTTGATTTTTTCATTGAGAAATGGTTGGAGGAGTAAATACCTATATTAATTTATTTCTAAAATATATATCCATATAAGGAAAGTCATCATGGATTTCATATGCATCTCTTTATCTTCCACTTTTCTTAGTTGTTCAAGATTGGTAGGTGAGAATGTGATGCTGGAAATATAAATTTTCCTCATCATGTCTTCATCATCCTTTTCATTGTGTTACATCTCATCCTACTATTTACAAAATGTAGTGATATTAGTCAATGAAATAAACTAAAAATAAGTTATTTTTATAATTATTAGCCAATTCTTATATGGACTTATTTTTAATGCTTTCATATATTTGGATATTTATGATGTTTGATTAGACATATTTATTGTTTTATTTCAAGGAATATTATGATTGAGTAAATTTTAACATGTATTTGTATATAATATACTATTTTGTTTAGAATATTATGTTGAGATGATTTCATTTGTAGATTTGATTTGTCTTACAATAGTTCACTTGTATATACATTCCAAGTATTGATTTATCTTATTGCAATCTCAGACTAACTATGAGTTTATTTGACCAAGGCAATTATAGGTCTATCTCACCCTCATCAAGTGGAATAGAGGGAGATCATCATAGGGGAGGAGGATTCATATATCAATAATGGGGATAGAAAGAATGAAACTTGAACCCACACACACATTTACACTTTTACATGTTGAGATGAATTAATGTTGTTATTATTTTGTGCATATGTTGTGTGATTAATTTTAACTAACTTTTGTTATAGTTATCATCACATGTTTTTCATTGGTTGTGGGTCATTTACTTGCTATGTTGTGGGTAAACTAGTTTGAGTATAGATTGTCTTATTAGTATTACTTATTAACCATGTTATTCAAAATTCTTGTTTGCATTTATTAAAATGATGTGGAAACTAAATGTTGCTTTGATGAATTATGATTGAACATGGATCTAATTCATATTTAATTTATTAGGATTCAGGATGTTATTTAGTCCATTTTCCTTATATCTTAATGTGTAAATAATTATTTGGTTTTAATTAACCCTTTTTGGTGGTCTAGGGAATATGGGACAAAAGATACCCAATTAGTCATCATTTTTTAAAGTATTAAAAACTTATTTTAATGTTTTTTTAAGTAAAGATATGGAAGGTTATAGTTTAGTAATGTTTAGAGAAGTAGGGATCAATATTTTCTAATCACATATCAAACCAAAATTTAGGGTTATATTATAGTCTTTAGATGAAATTGGATATTTTGATATCATTGTGGTTTTGAATTTTCCATTTGGTGTAGAGCAAATTTCATAATTTTTGGCATGCATTCTCCATGCTAAGATAGTCTTAGTAGAACTTTGATCTAATGATAGTAAAAAAAATGGTCATGCATTTATGAATTTGAATCTTTTGATGCAAAACTTAAAGAGTTTTATGAGAAAATAGAGGGCATGTACAACATGAAATATAAAAATAAAATAAAATAAGAAGGAATATGGGAAGAATAAAACACATGGGAAAAAGAAGCAGGGAGTTTTATCAAAGGCATATGGACTACCATTATCTACATTTTGAATGACATCCATTCATATTAACCTATCAAGTGATGTATTCTAATTTTAAATCCATATAAAATTGTCATGCGTTTTATTTAAATATATGTATATACATGTATATGTTTGTGTGTGTACATATACATGTATATACATATATTCAAACAAAACCCATGACAATTTTATATGGACTTAAAATTAGAATACATCACTTTCCTGATGTGTGTGTGTGTGTGTGTGTGTGTGTGTGTGTGTGTGTGTGTGTGTGTGTGTGTGTGTGTGTGTGTGTGTGTGTGTGTGTGTGTGTGTGTGTGTATGTATATGTTTGTATGTGTGTGTGTGTGTGTGTGTGTGTGTCTATGTGTGTGTGTGTGTGTGTGTGTGTGTGTGTGTGTGTGTGTGTGTGTGTGTGTGTGTGTGTGTGTGTGTGTGTGTGTGTGTGTGTGTGTGTGTGTGTGTGTGTGTGTGTGTGTGTGTGTGTGTGTGTGTGTTTGCATGCATGTATACATACATATATAGATATAGATGTGTGTGTGTGTGTGTGTGGGTGGACTATGTTTGATTTCCATATCTAAGCATAGATCACAACACCTTTTTACTTGGGTTAGGATTAAAGGTTGTTTGAATACATATATTGGTATTTATTTGGACATTAATGACCATCCTACCTATCAAAATATAAAAATGGTGTTTAGGGTTTTATTTTGGCTATATTTATTTTAAGGTCACTCTTATGGACCTAGGGATGGAATTCATTCCATCCATAAGCCCATGAGATTGAGGATAAACTAGGGTTTATAAAATTAAGAACCTTTGTGAAGAAATGGACTTCATACATTAAAAATGTGAACACATCAATATTCCTTTTTAATTATGATGATTTAGAAAACATGAAAGGAAGGAATTACTCTATGTTGTATAGTTTTCTTGGTACAATTATGTTCACTCATAGTACCTTTAGTGATCTAGGATATTTGACTTATCTTCATTGTTGAAATTAAACCTAGACAAGTTCTTTAGCTACTAAGGAGTCTAAGTTAGGTTTTAGACTATATTTATTGCTTTGTTGAATTCAAATAAGATATAATTGATTGTATAGAATATATAGTTTAACTCTATAGGAAAGCTAAATGCGAAGATTGTTAACGAGTTTTATCTCTTTCTTTACTTGATTATAAGATTGTAAATAAATTTACTGTGGGAATGTATTTTTGATTCTAATTGTTACAACCATAAATATTTATACTAGGAGTTATAGGCATACAACTATACATATTTGCATATTTAGTTGTAGGTTTATACTTTGTGTAACTAGAAAAAATATATACAACTATACCTATACATATTCAAGATGTAGGTATGTATTTTTAAATGTATGATTACAATATCCATATGACTATAGTTAAAATTCATATGATATTAAGGAATAACCCATACACACACACACACACACACACACACACACACACACACACACACACACACACACACACACACACACACACACACACACACACACATTAGTTGTAGGTTTATACTTTTTGTAACTAGAAAAAATATATACAACTATACCTATACATATTCAAGATGTAGGTATGTATTTTTAAATGTATGATTACAATATCCATATGACTATAGTTAAAATTCATATGATATGAAGGAATGACCCATACATACATACATACATACATATATATATCTATATATATATATATATATATATATATATATATATATATATATATATATATATATATATATATATATATATATAATTATTGGGTTGTGTTTGTTTTGAAAGTCATATACAACTATATATTTATAAAGGAATTGTAAAGGTTTAATATTTAGATAAAATAATTTGTGTTAAATTTTATAGTGATAAGTAAATCACTTAAAAAGGATTTAGAATAGAATTTTCTTGATGAGACTTATTGATTCTAAAGTATGTATTTTGTTAGTAGAGTCTTAATAAGATAATAGTTTTCATACCTTTTCACTTAGATATATAATTATTGGAAAAAGTCATATACATTTATACATGAATGAAATTTTTGCATAGAAAAGGATAATTAGATTAATTATTTATCAAAATAATAATAATATAGACTTAAAATAAATTAAGGTTTAAGGATGAACAATCTATAAATAAAAAATTGAATGTCCAATATATAAACCCTAGTTTGTATGTATATGAGCCTTATAGATTTTTGTTGAACCATTACTCATTTTTCAAAGTGTTAATTAAATAATATTAATGAATATTTATTAATATTATTAAACATTCCAATTGATGCATCAATCAAGAAGATGATAGTAAACCTATTTACTTGAAATTCATTGATATGAAAACTTATGCCTTAGGCATGATCATTCTCAAAAATTGATTAAGCATAATTATGGAAATAATATGTATTACTTGAGACTTATTGATATGAAAAAAATTGCATTAGGCATGATTATCAATGGAATAAATGTTGGGGTAATTTAATATAAATATTCTATTTGAACTCATTAGATGTGATAATGATAGATTGTATTTTGAAAAAGAAAGTTCTATTCCATAAAAGATAGATGTTCCTACTTTGTATTAAATGATTAAGTAAAATATTCCATGAGTTATTGGTTGATTTATGTTGAAAGTATGTGAATAAAATGTCTATTGAACTATTTCAAGAGATTATATAATGATATGCTCTTTCAAAATAAGGGATGATTGGTATATATGTTTGAGTCCATGAAATGTATATACTTATCATCTAGTAACATAAGAGAGATTGAGATTCATTAGAAAAGAGTATGTGTGTGTGTGTGGATTTGACTCATATTCATGAGAGATATGAAATATATAATGAAAAACTTTGGAAAAAGTAATGTTATAGATAAAATAATATTAATCCATTGTACTATCTAGTTTACATGCATGTGCGAGATGTCATATTATATAGAGGATTATTTTCCATGGTTTGCATGATTGTTTCATGTATTAGTGACTATAATACTTATGTTTATAGTTGAATTCTTGATATTTGAAATACCATTATTTGTACCTTTATGAAGGTAATGGCCACTCCCAGTACAAAGGTATATGGGATACTTATAGTCTATGGTTAGAGGAAAAGCAGGCAGATGATGCTCTATATTTCTTCATTTGATTAGCCATTTAGGATGCATAGTCAAGGATAATTTATTGATATGAGTTTTCATATGAAACTTTGATGTAATATTTTACTTCATGTATAATTAGGACATTCAGTGTAAAATTGTACTATGTTTACATTCAATATTAATTATATATTTGTACATAATTAATTATAGTTTGAACAATAGTGGATATGTATTCTTATTTAGATATAAGAATAAATTATTTTATTGCATTTTGTTACCATTAATTTTGTATATGATTTATAACATGGATTATTATATTTTTGCACTATTAAATGGTTTTTGTAAGCTAAATATAATATGAATTAACCAATGGGTTGATAGTATTTCTACACATGTTGTATTTAGTTACATTTAGATCTCAAACAATACAATAGCTATGATAATTGTTATGCCCTAACACTCACACCTCATTTTAAAATTTAAATGGGGATCCACTATTGATTGAATATCCTTATTTGATGTCTTATGAACCTTATAAGTATACAACATTGATTTTAAAAAGTATAAGCATAAGGTTATTTCCAAAAAAATATACAATGTGTTTCAAATTTATGAGAATAGTAATCAATGTTGTGAATAGTACATATACATGATTTATATTTTGCCTTTGATTTTATTTCAATTCAAAATATTATGTACATGTTTGGTGTAGAGGTATTTGCAAATGACCATGCTATGGATATAATCGTGAACCTACAACCTTACCTATGCTAACCCAGCTCTAATTTTCTCTCAAGACAATTCATTTTTATCATTATCATCTTATCCTTCTTTAAACAATAATCATCATCTCATATATCCCTTTCTAACTTCATTCTAAATGCATAGTTTGAATCTTGTTGTACTTCCTTATAGGCTTGATGGCTTCTCGCATGATCTCATTTTTTGGTTTACATTATAGGGTCATACATGACCATACACCTACTAATTCACACCTCCATTACATTATCCAGCCAAACCATATAATCTTCCAATAACAACTCTCCACTAATACCTTATTCCTTTATTGTCACATTTCCCCTACTAGCCCTAATCTCTCTTCTAGTAGCCTTTTTTTTTTACCTTTTCCCATGGTAAGGATAGGGTAGGGTAATACTTGAATAATAAAACTAGTTTTAAAATAACCTTTATCCCCATTATTCAAAAAAAATTCAAGACTCAACTCATCAAATAGACCACTTTTCTCAATACTTTTCTATGCAATTAGGCCTCTTAAACCCATATTTCAAACACAATCACCCTATTCCATACATAATAATTTTGTGTAGGTATAAAACCATAATAATATCTTTAAAAACATGATTATAAAACTAATAACCAAATTTCACAAGTTTTAGATGGTGGAATTTTAAGATATGCATATTTATGTCTAGAAACCCTAACCCAGGGTTAACATTATCTGTGCAGACCAAAGGAGGTATTTGTAGTTTCAAGCTTAAAATGAATTTATAAATTCTATGATAGTTAAAAAGGTTTTTTTAATCCCTATACACATTATTAAACCCTTATTTATCTCCTTAATACCTCTATTGACCATGTAAGCAAGTTTTTTATATTGACTATATGTATTTTCATAGTCATCTATAGGACTGTGTTGAATTTAATCATAAAGAAGCATGAAACAAACTAAAGTAATACAACAAGAACCTTAAGATAATTTAAATCATTAATTAAAAATTTATATATGTGTTTAAACCAAACTTACATATAATCATTCTTAGACATAATGAATACTCAATCCTCTTCTCTAACATATAACACAAGAAAATATAGGTGACAGATAGTTAGTTTTCAAACTAAGAAACTTTTATTGATTTTCTTGGAGTTACATGAATTAATCCTTGAATCAATCCAATAATTTATCTTCCTCTAACTACACTACACACACACCTCTTTAACATGCATTATTTTCTTTTTTTAACATGCAACCAACTACCTAATCTTGCCAAATGCACATTGCATGGTGGTTACAACTTCAAGATTTCTTGTTTTTAAATTGTATTTTCTTGATGCATGTTAAAATACCACTACAAAAACTTTTATTAATCATAAATAACCCTTTAAAAACATTTCATATCACTTAGATCTTTCATCAACCTCAAATAACACTCTAAAACATAACTACAAGCTCAAATCCCACTTTTGGCAAGAAAACACAATATGACTTCAACTTCAAATTCTAAGAACTTATGACTTTTAACCACTATAAACACTTACTATAATAACTATATCACCTTAATAAATCTAAATTTTAACTTTTACTAATGACCTTGCATAATACCACCAACCTAGAAAAGTTTCCCATGAACTCTTGCTCATGCTTTATTATTATTCTTGACCAATTTATCTTGTTACCACCTATCACAACTAGTCTCTCATACAAATAAACTTACACTTCATCTCCACACTTGTACCTTATATTCATTTTTGATATATTCATCCAATTTATACATGTAACTAACAACAAATCACTATAAAAATTATATTTCTCCTCATGCCTTTGAGGCATACTCTAGCTCTCTTGATTAAATATTGTTCATGTTGATAATATTGATTATACACTATAAATTTTTCATTCTTCAACACTACATCAACCACCAACTTAATTTACTCTTCACTTTATACTACTTCCTCTTCTTTTGTAACCTTTTGTTGAACTTTAGCATCTTCAACTTCAACATTGACTAGCTCAACCTTGGCAATTTTTACTTTTTGAAACTTATCCTCTTGTATTTGATTTTTCCTTGAATTTATGCCTACTCTTGCCTTGGATATTATTACTTCATAGCATAGGTCTATGATTTATATTTTTGGTTCTTTCACAATATTTTCATATAATTTTTGAGGATCAAATTTATCTTCCTTCTTCATTGCTTCATATACACAAGAATATGATTTAAAATCCTCATACCTTTACTCTTTATGTTATTCCATTGCTTATTTGTCTTCTTTTACATCTTATTGAGTGAGTATCACTTCATGTTTCATGAAATATTTACTCATGGGAGACTGACCTGATTATTCCTCTTCTGATATCAAGACTCTATGTTGAGCCTCTCTTTCTTCTTAGATCCTTTTTAACACAACTTGATCAAATGCTTCTTCTTATTCTTCTTCTTCTTCTTCTTCTTCTTCTTCTTCTTCTTCTTCTTCTTATTATTATTATTATTATTATTATTATTATTATTATTATTATTATTATTATTATTATTATTATTACTATTATTATTATTATTATTATTATTATTATTATCATTATTATTTGAACATATGCATTGGATTCACTAGTTCATCTCCTTCATCAACTCTGACATCTTCATACACACATGTTAAAACTTCATTAGATTGAAAATCATGAGGCTTGTTTGCCCCTATCTTTTTCCTCTTATGCTTCTTGGTTAACATTCATAACTATCTTCTCACTTTACAAATTTCTTGTCTTTTCGTCTTCCTCATAATCTCTTTGAGAGGCCATTTCAGTATTTTATAAATTTTGATTAAAAACCTTTGTTTAATCTCCTACATGACTTATTATAACCCTACCAAGATTATCTTCATCTTAGTAATCTCTCTTTTCTTAACTTCCTCTTTCTCCATTTCTTTGTGGAAATCCTTCTTCAAGCCCTTCGTCTCTCTTTTTCTCTCTTTGCTCTTATCTATCCTTCACTCTCTCTAGGTCTCACTTGGGCCTATCTCTTCTCGACAAGCTTACCTACATATCTTCTTGACCTCACTCAGGTATTATAACTTGACTCTCACTTAGAGTCTATCTTCTTATATTTTTAAATCTTATTGAGATTCTTTATTTGAGATTTCACTATATTTCTCTCTTTCTAAGTCTTTATGGCTTAAGGGCTATTTTCACCCAATCATCTTTCTCACAAGTATTTATGCTTCTTTATCATATCCCTCTAACCCAGCCCATAGCAACAACTCAAAGAAAACTTAAAAAATTACATAACATAAACTTCATGCAAACTTAACTAACCCTTTCAAAGCGTAACTTCTCTAAAGAACTTACCAGCTCTAATACCAAAATCATGTAGAGGTATCTCCAAATGACCCTATTATGGATATAATCATGAACCTACAACCTTACTTATACCAACCCGAATCTAATTTTATCTCAATACATTTAATTCCTTTTGATATTTTTCCTCTTATCCTTGTTGAAACAATGATCATCCTCTCATATATCCCTTTCTAGCTTCATTCTAAATGCATAGTTTGAATCTTGATATACTCCTTTATAGGCTTGATGGCTTATTTCATGATCTCATGTTTTGGTTTACATAATAGGGTCATACTTGACCATAAAATTTATACTTGACACATCCATTCCATTATCCAACAAAACCATAAAATATTCCAATAAAAACTCTCCACTAATACCTTATTGCTTTCTTGTCACCTTTCCCCTACTAGCCCTAGTCTCTCTTCTAGTAGCCTTGTTTTTACCTTTTCCCATGGTAAGGACAGGGTAGGTTAATACTTGAATAACCAAAATAGGTTTAATATACCTTCTACCCTCCTTTAAAAAATTTCAAGACTCAACTCATTAGATAGATCACTTTTCTCAATACTTTTCTATACAAATAGGCCTCTTGAACCCCTATTTCAAACATAGTCTCCTTATTCCATACGTAGGAATTATGTATAGGTATAAAACCATCATAATATCTTAGAACACATGATTTTACAAATAACCACCAAATTTCACAAGTTTTATATGGTGGAGCTCCAAGATATGCATATTTATGTCGAGAAACCTTAGAGTAGGGTTAACATTGTTTGTGTAGACCTAAGAAGGAGGTATTTGTAGTTTCAATATTTAAAACGACTTTATAACTTTTGTGATAGTTTAAAAAGGTTTATTTAATCCCTATACACCTTATTAAACCATTATTTATCTCCTTGATACCTTTTTTGACCATGTAAATAAGTTTTTGATATCAACTATGTGTTTGTTCATAGTCATCTATAGTGTTGAGTTGCATTTACTCATAAAGAAGCATGAAACAAACTAAATGAATACAATAAGAAGATTAATATAATTTAAATAAATACTTACCAATTTTTATATTTTTTAAAACTAACCTTATAAAGAATCATTCTCACACATAGTACATACTTAGTCCTCTTCTCTAACACAAAACACAAGAAAATATAGGGGAAAGATAATTAGTTTTCAAACTGAGAAACATTTATTTATTTTATTATAGTTACATACATTCATAATCTAATCCATATAATAATTTATCCTCCCATAACTAAACTATGCATACTTACCTCTTTAGCATGCATTCTTTTTTTTAATATGTAACTAACTACCTAATCTTCCCAAATGCACATTACATGACAGCTACAACTTCAAGATTTATTAGTTTTACATTATATTTTATTTATTTAAATTGAAATACCACTACACACACATTTAGGACTCATAAATGACCCTTTAAAAATATTACATATCACTTACATCTTTAATCAACCTCTAGTACTCTAAAACATAACTATAAGTTCAAATCCCACTATTGGTAGGAAAACACAATATGACTTAAAATTAAAATTAAAAGAAATTTTATGACTTATATCCACTATAGACTCTTCTTATAAGATATATATCACCTTAAGTAATCCAAAATTGAACTTTTATTGATCCCCATACATTAAAATAAATTTTATGACTGCTAACCACTATAGACACTTCCTATAAGATATATATCACCTTAAGTAATCCAAAATTGAACTTTTATTGATTCCCCTACATCAATGTTAGATTTATTTATTTAAAGGATAATTGAGTTGATGTGTTATGTTCTAGTTTATTATTTTCCTATGATGTGACTTAAATAGGCTATTCCATGCTTAAGTGTTTCATTGGGCATCCCTAATATCATCTACTATTTCCACATGGAATCTTTCTACTTAACCTAAGCCCATCATAATATCACAAGTCACCTAAGTAGGCAAATCATTAGGATCTTGCCAAATGTCACCATCTTTCTAACTCTTAAGATTTTGATATTTTCATAATGTATGAATCCTAAATATCCTCCAAAATAGTGATATAAATCCATGTTTCATCATCTTGATAACCTAGAGGTGACATCAATATATTTCCTTTTACTATCTTTTCTAGGTAAGTGGAGTAGCAAGAGCCATCCACATGTCATCATCCCACTAACCTAGATGTGACATCATTAGAGTTATTTATACTATCTTTTCTAAGAGAGTAAAATTATAATATACATCCATGTGTCATCATCCCACTAACACAAATGTGATGTCAATAGGTTTACTTATACTATATTTTCTAGAAAAGCAAAGTAGTGAGAGTCATCCATGTGTTATCATCCTACTAACTTAGAGGTTACATTAATAGAGTTCCTTATTTTATATTTTTAGGGAAATTTAACAATGATTGACATCCACATGTCATCATATCATTAACCTAGAGGTGGATGACTTAATGATAATGATTTTTATAATCTAGGCAAGAGAAGCACCAATATACTTCCATATGTCACCATCCCACTAACCCATGGCTATAAGAATGAAGTATAGCAGGATAGAGATCAGTTATAATTAAATCAAAAATATTCAAACATGTATTCCTAAGCCACATGATTAAAAAATAAATACATTAAATCCAAGAAAAAAAATATGAAAAGGGAGCATCTATCATATTATGTTGAAAAGGCACTTGAGAGCAAGTAAAATAAGCCACATGGTAATAAATTTTATATGAATTGGAATTATGAAAATCAAAATTCAAATGATAAAAGTAGACACAAAATGGAGTGAGATTTATTATTAACATTAATAATAATGAATTATAAACTTAATGAATTCAATTATTAAAGCCAACAAATCTAAAGTAATATAATTCAATTTTACATACTTGACTTGATCACATTGCCTCCTAGATATCAAGTGCAAACTATGAATTTGACTCTTTATTATGACTAGGATAGTTTAGATTATTTAGAGAATAAAAATATTCCTACCTAAGTTTAAATGTCCTCCTCATCTTTCACTCCTAATCCTTCTACATATTCAATTATTGTACCAATTAAGTATACAAACACAACATTTAAATTGGTAGTTATTAACCATGATTTCAAAAATTACTCAACCATTTGGAATTAGTTTAGTGTTTTGGATTCATATAGGGTGAAAGAACATATTTCAATTTTCACACATAGATATAGGGATGATATTATGGCAATAAAATTAGTCAACCAACACAATGTTTCAACCAAGCTAGAGGTAATGCCCTACATTGACCTACTATTTGATTTATTTATAAATTAAAAAACCTCTTAAAAAATAATGCATTTTAAACTGAGAAATACTCTTGTATCATAAATAATTTTAAATGCATTCAAAATATATGAGAGGCTTATTTTTCTAGAGATGACCTATAGGTATAACATGGTCAATTCATGGATCTTTGAAAACAATATCTATAGAAAATTTCAAGAATTAGTAGGAAACTCAAGAAAATTTATGATTCAAGGCCTTACTTCTAATGTTCTCATAGCTTCATTCAAACCAAGAGTAAGGATTGTCTTGCTTATATTAAATATAATATATGTCTTCCAAATATTTTTTGTGTCAATGAGGTATGGTCTAGTATTTTGATATCATCTTGACTTCTAATAAAACCATTTCCCTAGGGTAGATAATCAATTCTAATTTGATTAAGATAATAAGCAATCTAAGGATATTGTCAGATGGAAAATTTTATATTATTTCCTATTTAGGAGATGTTGTGACTACAACAGTGCATTCAACTTATGAGGAACCCTAGAAACCATCTATGAAATATCTAAAGAATAAGATTTATGATGAGTTCAACATCTTCCATGTTCAAAGTTTTAATTAAAAAACAAAAAGGTTTATGGAGACATTTTATTCTATGGTGTAATAGGCTATTTATGGGAAGAACATTCCTAAATTATCATATCTAATAAATAACACTATTTTAAAATGGTTGACTATTGGTTCTATCATAAGTGCACTATAAATAGGATAGAGGAGACCAAGTAACACCCTATGTATTTAACATAAATAATTCCTAAAAAAAAATTAACAAGAAATTATTTCTCAATTGGATGACAGTGTTGATGTTCACTTGTAGAAATCTAAGTAAGCAATTGTTCACCCAACCCTTATTAACATTGGATAAATACATTATACAAAGTAGGAGCACTTTCAGTATGTGAGGAACATCATGGTACATTATAGATTTAAATGGGAACTATTTAGACATTGGGACTCTAGGAGGAATGTCAAAGATCATAAATAAATATGATAAGAAGGTAAAAATCAATAATGGGCACCAATCTTACAATCATGATATTATATTCATGATTGTTGAGGATGATATTAAATTTGATACAAGGATGCACAGAGTAAATATGTCAATTATTGTAGCTCAAATAATTCATTATGATCCTACCATCACTAAGGGGGAACAATAGGTTTATATGCCTATTCATGGCCCCCCTCCCCAAACATAAGCAAACATGAAAGAACAAGCTAAGCCATCTGGGGAATTAGATGTTGAGGACTAATTTCAGACTCCCCAATTATCCCATACACATTCATTGGATTCTCCCTCTCCTTAGCATATAGATAGCATGGAATGATCTATAATTTATAGTGGATTAGTTGGGTTATTTTCTATGTTACCTTTGTCTCCACTAACCAAAGCAAGTAAGTCTCCCTAATTTTCTCTCTCAGGTTTCTATTATTTCTCATCCTAGTTTATCACCTATTATAACAACACCACCAATGGTAGTTCTCCAATCTCCTGGGTGACCATTCACCTCACATAATTATGCCATTAGTCACAACCACTTCCACTTCACTCCCACATATTAAAATACATTCTTCTCTGACTTGACCTTCTATAGGGCCAACCCCCATTAATCTAAATCCTCTAATTACTTATAATATAAAGACCAAGACTCCTCTAATCTTACTCGAGAAGGTGTAAGTAGAGGAGAAACCTATAGAAGTGTTAGGGGAGGAAAAGGGTAAATAACAGGTCAATAGAGATCAAACCATATTGAAATATATTATAGTGAAGGAGAAGATAAAATATGGGAAACTAAAGAATAATGCATGTCTAAGATAAAAATTGAGGAAAAATATTGTTTAAGAAAATAATGAAGGAATATGAAGAAGATGAGGGGATGACTGAAGAAGATAATCAATCCAAAAGGACTAAGATTATAGGGGGAATCTAAACAAGTTGATCAAGGAAAGGTTAACTCAGTGTGCATTGAGTTGTTATCAAATAGAGAGGGAGATATAAAAGGTGAGGTAGAGTCAAACTTTCAACCTCAGAATAGTTTTCATTACCAACACACCCCCATGTTCTCCATATAAAAATACCATGGGGTAAGTGCATAGAGTTAGAGGACAATTCCATGGACATTACTAGTAATTTAATCATGTTAATTAATAATGCAATCATATTATTTAATTAACATGATCATGTTATTGAATTTAGGCTCCATGGTTATCAAGCTATAACATGATTACATTATTATATAACATGATCACGTTATTTTCATTGTCAATAATGGGATCACATTAATAATTTGATCACATTATTTGTGTGTTGAAAAATAATAAAAAGTCAAACCTTAATGCAAAATTCTCATTTTTCATTCAAGTTTATTTTCTCTCGCCTAGCTTCCACAATTGCATTTTGTATGGAATACACTAGAGAGTGATAGAAAACTACTAAATTCATCCCACAAACCTATTGATCAATGATTTTGTTTTTTAGGATAGGTAAGTGATTAAAATCTTCCTTATTTAACCCTAAATTTTCATAATTTTCATTGTTTAACCCTAGTTTTTAATTGTAATTTCTTTTTTTAATAGCCCATTCTACTAACCCTCCTAACCCTCCATAAAATTCTCTTGATACTCCTCTTAACCCTCCACAAAACCCTCTTGTTCCTCTTGTCCCTCCACATAATGCTCTTATAGTTTCATAAAACCTCATTGGCAGTCAAGAGGTTCTAATTGACAACACTATGGGAAACAAACTTGAAATTGAAGAGTTAATTGATATAATGAGGGATCCCACTTTGACGAACCCCCACTACACCCTGCTAGTTGATTCCAATTTGACCTAATTATAAAGTTAATTTAACCTTATTAGGTCAAATTAACTCTATAATGAGTCAAATTGATTGATGTAGCTCATATAAAGATACATTTAGGGCATATTATACCGATAAGTTATCATCCCTTTAGGTCAAGAACAAAGAAATTTAAAAAGCCTCCATTTGTGCCTTATTCATTGACCTAGCCACCAATGACCCATTTCTCGTAACCACTAAACATTTTCCAATCCATCATTATGTACATAACTTAATCACAACCAATGTTTGGGATTGATGGTGGATGGTATCTGATTATCCACCATGTAAAAACCACTAGGTCCCACTATATTTTGTAAGGAAACTCTACTATTAGTTTGTCCTCAATGAAATTCCCAATTATTTTGATTTTAGTGAGTTTTAAGCCTAAATAAAAGACTCTACATAGGATCGACTAGGTGTACATTTTATACCTAATCAACTTGCATAGATCCATATCCAAAAGCCTCTTAAACTAGAGATCCCCTATATAGTTCAATAGGTTATGGAGATCGACACTCTCCATGCTCTTATTCGACTCACTAATACACTCATTTAACATACACGTAGACTTTCACAGAGTGATGCTACCAATATGCCACCTACTTGACCCCAACCCCACCTTTGAAGTTCATGTGGAGTTATGTTCATAAGACCTTATGATGATGATGCATCGATGGTTCAAATGGATTAGATCATATTTTTATGAGTGATGAGTTTTTGGCATGCACATTTGGCATATAGACATCAATCACCACACAGATGCAAGTATATTTTATATGAATGTCATGTTAAATTTAAGTTATATTTACAAATTTAATTTATCTAAAAATTAGTTTACATAGAAATTAAATATAATATATATGTCATTTTTTATGTTGTAGGAGGTGATGGTTCCTTCATCATCACAATCAATATTTAAAATATTTGATTTGTCATGACTGTTGTTTACATATTTGGATCCAGTTGCTAGGCCATCCACTATTACATCTAGCTCTATTAGGATGACACCATTTCCCTATACAGAGGTAAAATTTTGAATTAATATTATGCTCTATGTACATTTAGTCTATGTATAATTGCCTTGTAAGTTTAAGTTAAATTTATCTTTCTCTAAATGCATACTCTATTTTCATGTTCTCTCTATTTATACTTGCTATGTTCCTTACAATAGTTACAAGCTATGAAAATGGGCTTAATAGTATTTATATAACTACTTTTGGCAAATCCTACAAAGATTCCATGAATAATCTCATTCAAGATTAGATAAGGGTAGTTCACATGCCA
>JARHVA010003535.1:1802500-1875000 GCA_037957365.1 Torreya grandis | reverse complement strand
ACATATATGGCTCGCAATGGTCTCCTTAGGCTGTCATTTTTTGTTAAAATTATCTTGGTTTGAGAAATATATCAACTATTATTAATATTTAAAACCTTTTCCATCCACCCTCTATCTCCTTATATGTGTGTGTCAAATTTCATTACCTAACTCCACTCCCAGACCACAATTCCTTTGTAAACCACCCTTCAATTATGCCTAATTAGTCGTATCTTAAATCCATAGTCACAAAATCCATACTATAAAGTCTTTAACCACACCAAAACCACTTTATTCCTTTTCCATACATTAAAAAATCTTATATTATGAATTTTCATTAATTTCTAAGAGTTAAAACTCTTTCTATGGGGTTTTTGCTCTTGAAACCCTAGTTAGGCTTTTACATAAGCCAAGGGGCTATATAATTTAATATCTTGAGTTATATAAAATTTAAAATGAAAAAAATTCCACATATAGGTATATTTTTACCCCACACACATTATAAACTATTTGATACATCTTATTTCTCTTTATTCTCTCTTCTAACCATCAAAACACAAGTTTTTGAGTCCTATTTAGGACTGTGACAACAGGGTTTGTATATCAATGAGTGTCAAGGACTCTCTTAAGGGATTTTAAAATTATCACTACCTAATTTCCACCTATTATAAAACATAAAAACCATTATATCCATTAACATACACATTTATACAAGAAAAGTCTCTCCTCTCTATCTTGACTGTGCAGAACAAGGTACCTGCAGGCCTATGATAGCAACATGGAGTATTAGTTAAATTTAAAATATCTCATGCATATTATAAGAGATAAAAAAATCTCCTTTGATGATGGTACCATTTTACAAGTCCATATATTAAATGTCTTACTTGAAAATATTAAGAAACAACTCTTACTTCCCTTTTTAATGTGAGGGTTAACCCAAAATAGGGTATATACAAGGTTTCATTGTTCTAAAGGACTATATGTTGATTATTTACCATTATCTTGTATATAAACAGAAATTAACCTTCCACATCAATGATCATTCTCAATATATATATATATATATATATATATATATATATATATATATATATATATATATATATATATATATATATATATCATTATATACACCAAATTCCTACTCCATGAGAAACAACCATTTACTTTCATATTGGATTGTCATAGGTAAAATAGGGTATATGGGTATCTTACTCATTTCTTTTTATGTATGCATAGGTTCAACATGTTCAAAAATAATAGCATGATGACACACAAATTACCAACCTAAGGGAATCACTCCAAGATCCTTTCCTTGATTGTGACCTACAGTCACTTCTTGGTTACCACCTACAAGCATTCATCCACCTACATCCTTACACAAATGACAAAATATTCATGGCCTCAAAGACCTTCAAGGATAAAATGAAACTAATGCATTCACATAAACTAAATGGATAATCCAAAACAAGTAACTTTATATGTCAATAGGTCAATTAACACCTAATAGGTCAATAGGTCAAAGTTCTCAAAATTGTCAAAGTTGTCAAAATTGTCAAAGTTATCAAAGTTGTCAAAGTTGTCAATAGGTCAATAGGTCGATTACTCATTAAGTTTCTAGGTCTCTAGTTTAAGTTGTCAAAGTTCAACTTATGGTTGAAAAACTCTATCTTTGATGATTCACAAGTGAAAAATGATATTTCCAACACATACAATGGGGTGGATAATGTCTAAGACCATGTTCTTGGCCTCTTCTCAAGCTTGATCAACAAATCTACCACCCATTATGACCTCAAGAACACCCTTCCCAATATAATAAAATTGCATTTTTTTAGCTTGAGTTCAAACACATATAAAATAAAAATTATAAGTCATTTTCATGAACCATCAGATCCATCCCATACTTATTTTATCCCTCTAATATCACCCCATATCACTCAAGTGGAAGCTTTGATATTAATCCATTTGACAAGTTGTAATGATAGGGCCATAAATGCAAGTTTTTGGTAGTGAACAAGTAACTTCTTGAGATCAAACTAGAATTTATACCTATGTGACTTCCACCTATGAATATATAACTTTTATCATGTCTAGATAAGAAAATTATATGTTATCACACTACCATGACATTCAAATCCACCCAATAGTTCATTTTCACTACCATTTTGGGGAGCAGAAACATTGCCAATAAATGTTGTCAAAGTTCAATATATGGTTGTATAACTCTAGTTATTATGCTTACTAAGTGAAAAATAACACCAAAAACACATCCATTGGGTAGATAAATTTTAATACCAAGCTATTGGCCTCCCATCAGGCCCGATCGACAAACCCACCACCCATTTTAGCCTCAAGAACACCGTTCCCAATACAAGAAAAATGCATTTTTTAAGCCTAAGTTAAAACATGATTTAAAAAACTATAAGTAATTTCCATGAACCATAAAACCCCTCCCATACATATTTAATCCCTCTAATCTTAACCTAAATCACTTAGGTGTAATCTTTGATATCAATCCATTATGCAAGTTGCAATGACGGGTCCAAAAATGCAACTTTTTGGTAATGAACAAACAACTTGAGATCCAACTAGAATTTATACCTACAAGACCTATAACTATTATTATATCACTTTTATCACATATATAAATTAAAAATACATGTTATCACACCTCCATGACATTTAGATCCATCGAAAGTGCATTTTGACTACTATTTTGGAGAGCAGAAACACCAATAATAAATGTTGTCAAAGTTCAATTTGTGGTTGCATAACTCTAGTTCTGATGTTTCCTAAGTGAAAAATAACATTTCAATTAAATTTAAGGGGTAATATAATGTCTATTAATAAATTCTTGACCTCCCATAAGGGTCGATTGACAAACCCAACACCCATTTTGGCCTCAAGAACACCCTTCCCAATATAAGAAAAATGCATTTTTAGCCTAAGTTCAAGCATGCATAAGATGAAAATTGTAAGTCATTTCCTTATAAAATCAAATATTTCATGTATATATTTAATCCATATAATCACACCCCATGGCACTTAGGTGTAAGTTTTGAGATCAATTCGTTAGATAAGTTGCAGTGATGGGTCCAAAAATGCAATTTTTTGGTAGTGAACAAGTAACTTCTTGAGCTCCAACTGGCATTTCTACCTCCGAGACCTCCAAATATGAATATATAACTTTTATTACATCTAGATAGGAAAATAAATTTTATCATACCACCACAATATTCAAATCTACTTGGAAGTGCATTTTCACTACCATTTCAGAGAGTAAAAACACTAACAACAATTGTTGCCAAAGTTTAAGTTACGGTTGTATAACTCTGGTTCTGATGCTTCCTGAGTGAAAAATGACACAAAAAACATTTCTATGTGGTGTATAATGTCTATTAATAGGTTATTTACCTCTCATCATGGTGGATCAACAACCCCACAACCCATTTTGGCCTCAAGAACACCCTTCTCAATACAATAAAAATGTAATTTTCTAGCTTGAGTTCAAACACACATAAAATGAAAATTTTAAGTAATTTCCTTAAACCATGAGATATATCACATACCTCCTTAATCCATATAATCATATCCCATAGCACTCAGGTGTAATCTTTGATATCAATCTGTTAGCACCCTTCCCAATACAAGCAAAATGCATTTTTTAAGCCTAAGTACAAATACCCATAAATTGAAACCTGTAAGTCAATTCCTGAGCTTCAATAATGTATAACCTGAGCTTAAATCACATCCAACATAAGATTATATTATCTTAAATAATATATAATTATTTATTAATAGTGCCAACCACATGAAGGTGGAAGCTTATCTAGCACCACTGGCCTACAAAAAATTGTTAGTAAGTAATTAAAAATGAAATTTATATGTACTACCTAGAAAATAAAAAACATTTGGTAAAACTGATTACATATACATTTAAAAATTCAACATACCTCCATATTTCAATCTAAAAAAAAACTAAGATCTATTCTAACTTTGATAGTATCAAGAATAGATTTATGATCTGACTCTCGAACTTTCCATAGTTTCTTGTTTAATATCCTCCTATGATATTTTTGTAATTGAATATTCATTACAAGAATAAAATTTGAATAATACAGTATCTTCCTGTGCATATGAAACTCTTCAAACAACCATTTATCTAAATTTTTTAAGGATATAATCAAAACCAAGTTTTAGTGACTACCACTGACCCAGTGGGATAGTTAATGTTTTCTCCATATATAATCAAAGAATTCAATTTTTTCTTTCTCTCTACACATTGACACAAGTAGTAATCAGTGCCTTATTCATTATCTTCATCTACAATAACTACAAAAACATGCCTCATATCATAAAAAATCATTTTTAGCGATATATCTTTAGAATAAATTGTACATAATGAAAAACATTCTACCTGGATACATTAGATCAGATACATGGTCAAAGTCATCTGATGATGTCATATTTATAAGTTGAAATATTTTTTGAACCTTATATGTGTTTATTATAATTAGAGGTTTGAAACTCCAATCATCCACCCACTCTTATGACTCACACTTATTTCAAATAGAGTTGACACATGAAAAACACAAACATGCCAAGTGTCTTGTATGAATAGTCAAAGAACTTGCATTTGAGATACGAAATGAGTGGAGGTCACTTTAACCCATTATATTCCTACAATCCTCATACTTTTCCAAGTGTTCTTCATCCATTAACTTGAAATATCTATGAATAGTAGAATTTGTTTGAGCACCATGACACATGTTCTCATTACACTATGCAACCATAGTTTTTGCATCTGTCAAATGAACACCCTCTTCAGATATCAACTCCTCCCTTGAAATAGAACTTTTTACACTTGATCTAACATAATCATGCTCCCTTTTTCCATGGCTATCCTTGATAAAACTTCAAATGTGTTCTACACTAGTGTTAATGTGCATCCTACTCAACCAATAAAACATTTATGAATTTTTAAATTGTGATGTGCAATTGTCTGACCAAATGTAATGTTGATTGAAATAAATGTTCCTTTGACTCAACTTTTCATATAAATTCTAAAAATAACCTTTCACATACTCTAATAAATGTGTTTTGTCATCGTTGATATATAAATGATACTCCCTTAATATTTCCCGTTGTTACTCTATATTATCAGGTCCATCCATGAATACTATATATATCAATATGGCAGCTTGTGATGAGTTGTAATAATGTTATTGAACTTCCATTTGGGTTTTGAATGTCTAATTTTGAAAAAAATTAACAACTAAAATAATTGAACTAAGTGGGAATACATCATTATTTATCATGAAATGTTCATCCAACCATCTAGCCCTATGTGTGTGCCTTGCATACTCATAAACAATCTTCTCTCTAAATTTGACCAAAATTTTGAAAATAGGTATCTTTTTTGTAACAAGTTCACACCTTTTAGATTCTTTTCCATATTTTAATTGATAAGTCACTTATTTATATTTTCTTAAAATAACTAATTCCCATCTAATTTCACTTGTAATCTCCTCATGGATACATTTTTTAAATTTTGGCAATCTACCACAAATGTTGTAATTTATATTTAAACATGACTTGTAAAATAATTGTCCATCCAATCTTTTCTAAAAAATAGCTAGAATAAATTCCCTGGCTGGTTTTGGTGGTAATTCAATGCCACACTTCTAGAAAATGTTTTTAGTATGCAAAGTATAATGAATATGGTGAAAAACATCATAGTGCATTGAAAATTCAACATGTTGTCTATAGCAAGTAGTACGTGTGTGATTTATTTTAACATAAAAAGGTTTTGACATCTCAAAATATCTTTTAAAAATAGAAATTTGTGGATGTTTTTCCACAGATTAAGAGTATAATAATGTTTGATTCATATACAATAAATGATTTACATGCAATTCATAGTTATGAAAACTAACTCTTCTTTCACATATCTTGTATTGGATGTAACTCTTGTATTGTCCTTCCAAAATTGAGCAAATAATTCTTTGAGAGTATTAGCTATAGCCTTGTCCTTTCATGGAAGTTTACTAAATAATTCCTAGAGCTCATTAGCATTAGGTTCATTAAGCCTTTCACATCTTTAAATTGCTTTCATTATTATTTTTTGTTTATGTTAAGTTTTTGGCTTTTTTTTGAAACCATTCATTTTTCCCCTATTTTGCTACTTATTGCACAAGCTGTAAGTATATGTTGGGAAACATTACAATATTTGGTGCATGATTTTGGGCCTACAATATGATATACATGATGTATATTTTCAATAATTTCATTGTTTTCATTATCCATGTTAGATGTTATTAGTCCTAATGTGTACATTATAGGTCTCATCTTAATCACTTTCATCAATGAAACAAATAATTGACATCTTTGACTTTCATACTCCAAATTATGAAAGAAATTATCCCAAATTTGTTGAGCCAATCTTCTTGATTTGTGATTAGACATTTTGTTATGCATTGGTTCTAAAATATTTTCATTAACTTCAATTAAGTACTTATATTTTCTATGCACAATTCTTCGAGGTATTAGTAATGGTGGACTTTGTTGAGAGGGCATTTCAAAATCATTATTATTACCATTGTTTAGATGTGGGATGACATTTTCTTCATTGTTGATTTCTTCATTATATGTTTCCATGAAATTTTATTGATTGTTAATTTCATCATTATTTTTTACCATCAAAATTTTATTATTCATGGGGGGTGAAGTATCATACATAGATTCATCATCAACAAAATCAAAAACTTCAAAATTTGAATGTGAACTTCTAACATTAGCTAATTCATTATTTTTAATTATATTATTATTAGTTTTATTATGGTCAATTTCAACATTATTCAATTGATTATGGTCAATTTCATCATTGTTTAGTTCATTATCATCAATTGACTCATTATTTATGGCATTTGGTTCATCAAGATTAGGGTTTGTACCTTATCTACCATGAAGTTTTCACATTCATAGCTTATGTTTCTCTCTCAAATATTCTAATTCCTCTAGTTTTTTTTCTTCAACATCTTCCTCTTCTTCTTTGAACGTGATTTGGCACCCATCTGAAGGGATAATTGACAACTTTTCAAAGGTGGGGTCAAGTATACAAGTACCAAAGATCTCACAAAAGTATGCATAGAATGTTTATGGGGACAAAATTCTTGATTTGGGTTTAAAATAGTCATTGATAAGTGAGATTTGTCTAAAAGAATAATAATGTGAACATGTTATATAACACTATCATGTTACATAAAATGATTGTGTTATGTGTTGTATAAGGTTATGTTCCATTTAATGCATTGAGAAGCTATTAATAATAATGTGATCGCGTTATGTAATAATGTGATTATGTTATTTTCAATATAAAATTGAGGGTTAGTAATTGGAAATAAGAGATGAGTTTTGCCTATGATAATAATAATGTGATCATGTTATTAAATAACATGATCATGTCATAATTACTATAGATAAGGGATTAGGGATTAGGGATTAAATCATTAATTTATAGGGTTTATGGATTAGGGATTACAATTTGTGTTTTAAAGTTTAGGGATTAGGGATTAGGGCATGTAGGGTCTATATTTAAGGGTGTACATAAGGTATAATTTCTCTATGCCATGTGTGAACCTAATTTTTACTACAAAGGATGTTAATTGGGAATATATCAATTGGTAAATAGGGAAATTTTTTGGTTTACATTTTAGGGTATAGTGTTTAGGCCTTAGGTTTAGGGTACACTATTAGAGGTACAATCACGAAGAGGGGATGAATTAGTGAGCCTAGATAATCCAACTTATATTTCAATCCTTTCTTAATCTTAATCAATTACCATAATCATTCAAGAAGAATACACATTATTTATAGCAATGAACAAAAAATATAATGCAAGACCAAGCACATAACACAAGACATACATGGGAAACCCTCTTAGGGAGTAAAATCACTCTCAATCTTACAAACACTTGGAATACTTATCCTATAAGGTATTACAAACTAGAGACTGATCATGTCCTCCTAATCAAGATTTAGTGAAACACTTATTCCATAAGGATCACCTGCCCCTAAGATAATCAACTCCTTTAGACCACTTGCCTTTAGTGAAACACCTATTTCATAAGGAGTAACTGACCCTAAGGAAGACCAAGTCAATTATACCCTCTTTTAAACACCTCCATATTTGAAATAATGTCTTTAACACCTGATGATGGAACTCTGATTATCACTCTTTACCTTCACTCAACACTCCTTGTTGGCTAAATTGGATTACATACTTGAACCAACAAAAAAATATCAATTAGGACACATTACATATCCCAACTAACCCCACTTTGTCAAATCTACACACAAAATGAATCCAAATACACATTTTTTATCACTCTTCACTCCTTAGTAACAAATATATCACCACATCAATAACGTGACCAAATAGTCATACACATAGCCCACACTCTAAACTATCTCTTAGATCAGATAACAAGCCAAACAAACACCATTTGTCCTTCACTCATCCTTAACCTCCAAGAGAACTATTAAAACATCATAAATATATCTACAGGTCATACATGGCATCCTCAATATACTCTTCTCATCAACCCAAAAATTGGGCACACTCAACCTCTTATCTTATTCACTTTAATTCACACATCACTCCCACAAACCTAGAAACCATTTCCTTTGGTTTCACTATATATAGAGCCTTCATGATAAAAAAAGACCTTGGTCAGCCATTATACTTTCCTTAACCCTTAAGGATTATATTAGATCAAGACACAACTCAAAAAAACTTCATCGGTCATCCATAACATCTATGGGTCACCCTTAAGTAGCTACACCTTTTAATAAGGCCTTTATAGCTATTATAGGTCTCATAGAGACCTATTCACCCACTTAGCACTTCAACAAGAAAAATAAAAACTCAAGACCACTTATAAATGCATAGTTCCACTCCACATGACCCATTAGTCACACCTACATGAGTCCATGCCACCTAAAACACCAACTAATCTAGGTAACAATTCATATGACAATCGGGTGATGGGTCCACCCCAATTGATGACATAACTTTTGGGAGCCATAACTTTTGCACCGTATCTCCAATTGAATCACCATTTGAAATTTTGGAAATATAATAATCAGGGGAACTTCTTGAGATGGCTTCAATCTTTGATGGATGAATTTTGACCCCATAAAGCCCAATGGAAGTGTCCCAAATTTCAATATTAATAGTGCAGTCTAAAAATAGTAAGTTTCTAAAAATAGTAATTCCTCAAATTCTGTATTGTTGTAAATCATGGAAGCCAAACAAATTCATCTCCCTTGAGATTGGTGACCTTCCACATCCTCCCCACACCTTAAAAACATGTATAAATGAAGATGTAACCTGAAATGGAAATCAGACATTTCTTCTAAGAGATAAGCATATGTTTGGGTCTGCAAATTTGATCAATAAAACATCTCTTCTCAGAGATAGAATTATTTGAATTGTCTTGTTCTTGCTTATTGAATTATATTTCAAACAAATATTTTTGATTTTTGGATCACCAACTCCATTCTTGAACCTATCAATTAGGTCAACTCACTCTTTAGGTCTTCATACACAAAAAACACAATCACAATCTTCTGAATCAAACACACAAATATCTCACATAACCACATGAAAAATTCATATGAATATAACCTCCAATATCTTTGAAACGTATCCATGTGCCTTAGACACTAAACTTGCCTCTACAAGATGGCCAATCAATCTACCAGTAACCTTCAGGAACACATTCAAACTATTAACATTTGTTCACAGAAAATATTGATTGGTCAAACCTCCAAATACCATATAGATCATCCTCATAGAGTGTAAAACACTCCAAAATATCTAAGTCATCATGATACATAAAAAAACATCAACACAAGTTCAAACATTCTTCTCAAGTCACTTGTAGAATAAACATGAAAACATAATCAACTTTAAACATTCATAAATTTTATTATACACAATTTTGCACCTTTAAATATAAATTTATAGATGCACCTTGGAGTCCCCTACAAATTTTATTTTTACACCATGAGAAAATTCTACATATATCAAAATATATGGCCTATAAACTAGAAACTGGTCATTCCTTTGTTAAATTCAAATATTTTAATTCAAACAGTCATAGTTAAACATCAAACACTATGCTTGCATCTCATGTCCCCACTACTTATATCAAATATGTACCATCGATCTCTTCCAAAATTGAAGGCATAGGTTCCAATGTTCAAACTTTAAACATCTAAAATTTGACCTCATCTCATGCAATCTTACAACTTTGACTCAACATGCACTATTGATCATTGTAGATCAAACATGTTTAGACTAGAAAAACTCACTATTTGATCAATCTATATGAACACCCACTCTCTATTAGATATGTGTCTTTTACCTTTGCTCAATCTTTAAACAACATGTACTTCTTGACATCTTGGAGCAAACATGTTCTGTTGATCTCCTTGAGACTTGCTTGAGCTTGACCTTTATTAAATAGCTATCACATTGACCCATTTGACTCTATGTGCACCGTTGGATCTTCACTAGGTCCAGATCTTTAACATCACAAAAATTGACTAAGTATAGGGACTAACTATAATATGCCTAAAAAGTCAACTTTGAACATATATATCTTTTGTCATGATCAATCTCATGACTTCACATTTGCACCATATGAACACCTCTCATAAGGCCAACCATGTAACAATATTCTCTTGAAACCTTCATGCATTTGAGATATAATGCCATTAATCTTCTCACTTATATTTTTCTATCACAGAGCCAACTATGTCAAAACCTACCTAGACAACCAACTTTACCATGAATGTCTTTTGACATGTTTCATCTCATGATCTAAAAATTAGCACAAATTAACTAGACTCAAAACTAAACAAACCCATATGATCAACTTCTTTTGAGACTACCATGCATGCAAACTATAACATTATCAAAATTATTACACAACTTTTCTTTCCACATGCAAATTTGGCTAAGTATGGAAAAACACAGTCAAACTGCTTGGGATCCCAACTTTACACATTCATATCTTTTGATGCGCTTCATTGCATGATCTTAAATTTAGCACATAGAAACTAAGCATAAAAATTAACAAACCCATATGATCATTTTATCCTGACACCTACATGTATATGAATGCTAACCTTATCAACATGATTACTTGACTCTGCTTGAACCCTTTTGAAAATTTGGATAAGTATGAGAACTTAGTGAATTATGTCTAAGGATCCAACTTTGTACCATCATATCTTTAACTACACTTTGATTGATGACCTAAATTATAGTACATAATAACTAGGGACTAATGTGATCATAACCATATGACCAACTCCCCTAAAATCATCCACATGTGACAATGGTGACATCAACAAACCACCTACTCAAGATTTTTACCATTGGACCCAAAAAGTCTAGATGAAACAAAGAAATGCTAGATGAGATCCACTCACTTCCATACTCATTATAAGCACTCTTGATGACCCATATGGACTTTTCAACATGTCTATACCAAAAATATCATCCATCAAAAAACTCACTTAGGAAAACACTAAAGAACCATGCAAGAACACTAAAGCTCATTGAAGCACACTGTCATTACCATTCTAGCACACATGACACCTCATCAACATCCTTAGTCACCTTAGAGACATCATTGACAAATTTCCAACAATCTCCCCCTTTGTCATTGATGTCAAACACCAATAACAAGTGTATGCTCAAACTCTATCTCTCTCTTTTAGTTCTTTCTCCCCTTTGACACAATGAAAAAGTGGGATAAACTTATGATCCTATAGACCTAAAAAGACATCAAGGACCAATAATAGTAAGAGACCATCTTTGAGAGATGATACAAAATTCCTTTAACATTGAGCAAATCTCTTCTCACTTTGATCTTCTCAAACATGCTCCATGACTACACTCTTCTAATCATACATAGCTTTTATGAAGACAAAACATTCATACACTACATGAAATTACCTTGAAAACATTAAGGACTCCCCTTAAGTCACCTAAGATTAATATCTTCTCACCTTGATCTTCTCAAACATGCTCCTTGACTACACTCTTCTAATCATACATAGCTTCTATGAAGACAAAACATTCATAAACAACATAAACTACATGAAATTACCTTGAAAACATTAAGATGGACTCCCCTTAAGTCACCTAAGCTTAAACACCTTTTTATTTTAACATCTTCAGACCATTTAAAATAATGATGAATCAATACAATTACCTCCATTCCTTCTCTCTTAGATTAAACTACCCAATCCTCTGATCCTAGGACCTAACTAATTATAAATCTCCCCCTCACATCATGCATAGCTCCTCAATCCATTCAAAATAATTGAGATTTCTCCCATAACTCCATGGCATACATGACTTTTCATCAGTAGAACTTAGATACCTTCTTCATGATACCAAATATATGACAACACATTTTCACGCGGCCTTCTTATCTTGCAACATCAATCAAGTCCAAACTAACATCTACCATGCTTCCTCTTTCTGCAAAGTGTCTCTTTAAAGCTTAGAGAGAGACATCCTTTTGACATAGTGAGACTGAAAATCACAAAATTTTGGAGACTCCCATATCCCCATACCTTTATATGACTGGAAATCCTGCTTGACTTTGAATGGATGCTTGACTTCATTCTTTTCTTCAAATTTATCAACAAAATTTGTCAATAGAAACTCTTGATTTTCCTTCAAGTCTATCATGGAAAAAAAACCATCTTTGGTGTTATCTAAAACACTCTTAGAATATTTATAATTTATTTTCTTACCATCCTTCTTCTTATCTATAGTCATTTTAATTTATTTACCTTTGAGCTTAAACTAATCTGTAACACATTCTTTTAAAGCAACTTTCTTATCAACCTTTTGACTAGAGTGATTAGCATTGATAATATTTGGTCTCTATAACCAAGAATGACCTTTCTTATGTACAATGGGAGCTTCATGTCCCTTGAAATACCTTGAATACATATTGAATCTACTTGGGTAGAAGCTTGTAATATGACCACTCTTATGACAACTTAAAGAAATAACATCATTCATCCCTTTTTATAGATCTAAGTTATGATTTATCCAATACCACTTTCTCCTTCTTCAAAGGCTCCATGTGAACTCATTATTAGAACTTATCCTTCTACAATATCTTTTCCTATGACCATATTGATAAAAATAATGACAATGGCCATGAAACAAACTTGCATACATTATTGCATTGGGTTGTCTAATTAGAATTCTTTCATTTCTTTTCAAGTTTGCAATTTCATTGACTTGATCAAATTTCTCATGCTCCTTTCTTATCTTTTTCAACTTGTCTATGAGATGTTCATGCTCATTATTCAAAAAATTTATCTCAATTTTCATCTCATCATATATGTCTTGCCTTGAAATCATTTTGACATTTGCTTCTTCTAACTAAGTCTTAATATGTCTACATTCTTGTTCTCTTGTCTTTAGATTTACATTAGCTACCTTAACTGATCTTTGAGATTGCTGATAATTTTTATGTAATATTTGACTTGTTCTAGTTTATTTTATTTTTATTCAGGATTTCCTATATTTATTATGACCTTTTCATACTCATATTTTAGGGAAAAAAGATTAATCTTCAATTTATTGTATTCAAATTATTTAGCTTTCATGTTTAGACATGCAACCTCCATATAAATTCTAAGAACTTGGATAGTATCCTTATCCCTCTTATCTTCTTTAACTACATCATCCATCATTATACATGATTTCTCTCTAATATGACTAATATGCTCTTCAATACTTTTGACCATTGATCTCAAATCAAGATTTTATTTCCTCAACTGCTTATTCATATTTGTATATTTATTATCTACTTCAAGATATTAAGCTTCCTCTAAAGGATTGGCTTTGATACCAATTTTTAGAGGTATAATCATTGAGAGGGGGGTGAATCAATGAACCTAGATAATCTAACTTATATTTCAATTTTTTATTACTCTTAATTAATTACCAAAGTCATTCATGAAGCATACACATTATTCATAGCAATGAACAAAAAAGATAATGAAATATAAATCACATAACACAAGACATATGTGGGAAACCCTCTTGGTGAATAAAACCCACTCTAAAGCTTGCAAAAACTTGGACTAGATGTCTTATAAGGTATTACAAACTAGATATTTATCATGTCCTCCTAACTAGGATTTAGTGAAACACCTACTCCACAAGGAGCACCTACCCCTAAGATGATCAAATCCTTTAGACCACCTGCCTTTAGTTAAATACTTGTTTCACAAGGAGTAATTACCCCTAGGGAAGACCAAGTCCTTTAGACCCTCCTTTAAACACCTACACCTTTGAATTGATGTCTTCAACACCTAATTATGGAACTCTAATTATTACTCTTTACCTTCACTCAACACTCCCTATTGGCCAAAGCACATTACATACTTGAACCAATAAACAAAGATCAATTAAGACATATTACATATCCCAACTAACCCCACTTCTTCAAATATGCACACTCAATGCATCCAAATCCACATTTTGTATCACTATTCACTCCTCAAAAAAAATCTATCACTAAATCATAACATGACCAAGTAGTCATACACATACTCCACACTCTGAACTATCTCTCAGATCAAACACCAAGCTCACATAGACACCATCTATCCTTCGCTCATCCTTAACCTATAGAAGCACTATTTATACATCAAAATAATGACCTATAGGTCATACACATAGTATTTAATCTAATTTTATCATGAACCCAAGCATTTGGCACACTTGGGCTCTTATCTTCTTTGCTTCAATGCACACATCACTGCCACAAACCTAGAACCCTCTCCTTTAGTTTCACTATATATAGAGCCTTCATGATAAAAAATTTCTTGGTTAGACATTAGACTTGCATTAACCATTCAGGATTATCTTACATCAAGACACATCTCAAAACAATATTCATCAGTTGGCCATAGCATCTATGGGTCACCCTTAAGCAACTACACCTTTTAATAAGGCCCTTTTAGCTCTTATAGGTCTCATGGAGACCTATTCACCCACTTAACACTTAAATGAGAAAAATATAAACTTATGAACACCTAAAAAAAATATTTACCCTCTAAATTACCCCTTAGTCACACCAACATGGGTCCATTCCACTTGGAACACCAACACCACACTTAAACCTACCAATTAGGTCACCTCACTCTTTAGGTCTTCATACATAGAAAAAATAGTCCTAAACTTTTGAATCAAACACAAAAATATCTCACATAAAAAAATTAAAAATTAATATAAATATAATATACAAGATATTTTCAACATCTACATGTGTCTTAGACACTCCAACATAGGCCAAAACACCTCAAAGTTGCCTTTATAAGATGCTCACTCAATCTGCCAGTAACCTTCAAGAACATAGTCAATTTATTAACATTTATTCATATATAATATAAATTATTAAAACCTCCAAATACCACACAATAATCCTCATATAACCTAAAACATTCCCAAATAGCTAAGCTATCATGAGACATCAACACAAGCTCAAACATTCTTCTTCGATCACTTGCAGAATAAACATAAAAACATAGTAAACTTTGAACCTTCATGAATTTGAATATACACACATTTAGACCTTAAAATATATATATTTTTAGATATATCTTGGAGTATTCTACAATTTCACTTTTTATACCATGAGTAAATTCTATATAGATTGAATGATATGGCCTAAAAACTAGAAACTGGTCATTCATTTGTTAAATTCAAATATTTGAATTCAAATGGTCACAGTTAAACATCAAACACTATACTTGAATATCATGTCCCATATACTCAGATCAAATATGCATCATAAATATTTTTCAAACCTTAACACATAGGCACCAATGATCAAATGTTAAATATTTGATAGTTGACCTTATCTTGTATAATCTTACAACTTTGACTCAACACACATTGTCGATCTCTATAGATCAACCAGGTCTTTAACTATAAATTCTCACCATTTGATCAATCTATATGAATACATAATTTCCATTAGATATTTATACTTTACATTTTCTCAGTAATTAAATAATGTACACTTTTTTCCATCTCACTTCTTCTTGAAATCTTGGAGTAAACACACTCTATCAATCTCCTTGAGACTTACTCTAACTTTACCTTTGCTAAATAGATGTCACATTAAATCATTTGATTCTATGCACACCATATAATCTAGATGTATGATATCCCATGAACCATTGTATCCTCACAAGTTTAATATCTTTAACATCATGTAAATTGACTAAGTATAGGGACCAACTACAATATGCCTAGAAATATAACTTTGAATAAAAATATCTTTTGCCTCGATCAATCTCATGACTTCACATTTGAATCATATGAATACCTTTTATAGGGTAATCTAACCATGTAAAAAACTCTCTTAAAACATTTATACACGAAAGATATAACACCATTAATCTTCTCACTCAATTTTTTCTATCACAGAGCTAACTATGTCAAAACCTGCCTGCAAGGCCAACTTTGTACATGAATGTCTTTTTACTCACTTCATCATATGATCTGAAAATTAGCACAAATAAACTAGGCTAAAAAATTAAAAAAAAACATATGAATAGATTAATTTGAAATACCACATGTGCAAAATATAACATCATAAAAATGCATACTCAGCTTTTTCTGCCACATGCAAATTCGGCTAAGTATGGAAAAACATAGCCAATCTACTTGGGAGCCCAAATTTACACATGCATATCTTTTGATACACTTTATTTCATGATCTAAAATTTAGTACATAAAAACTAGGCATAAAAATGAATAGATCCATATGATCATTTTATCCTAACACCTCCACATGTGTGAATTTTGACCTCATCAACATCTTTACTTGGCTCTGCTTGAACCCTTTTGCTAATTTGGCTAACTATCAAAACTTAGTGAATTCTATTTGAGGAGACAAATTTACACCCTCATATCTTTGATCACTCTTTGATGAATGACCTAAATTTTAGTACATAATAACTAGGAACTAATGTGATAATAACCATATGATCAACTCCTCTAGACTCATCCACACATGGTAATGGTGACATCAACAAACTACCAACTCAATTTTTTTCCACTCGATTCAAAAAGTCTAGATGAAACAAAAAACTACCAGATGAGATCCACTCACTTCTGTACTCATTATAATCACTCTTGACACCCCATAGGGACTCTAAAACATATCCATACTAATAATATCATCCATTAAATGCCTCACTCAGGCAAACACTGAATAACCATTTAAGAACACTGAGGCTTATTGAAGCACACTTTATCATTGTCATTCTAGCACACATGACACCTCATCAACACCTTGGTCACCTTGGAGACATCATTGACAAACCTCCAACATACAAAGGGTCAATTGCAAAGATAATTCTTAGTCTAAATGATGTTAATATGGGCTAAAATGATTAGTTCAATGTTTAAAGAGTTTATATTTATGGTTTAGAGTTTAGGGATTAGGAACTTTAAGCATTAGGGAATAGGGTATAGGTTTTAGGGTATATAAGGTAAAATCATGATGGAAATTAGGGAAAATTGGATCTGATTAACCCCCAAATCATGTTTTATAGTCATGTTATTAGGTTGATGGGGCTCAAAATAGCACTAATTTACTTCAGATGCACAACTAGATTGGTACTCCAAAGGTTAAGTTTTGGTCATAGATTTAAAAAATGCATTTTATGACATCTCATGATAAAATTAATTATGTCTTAAGGCATGTATGTTTGTGGCCTATAGTAGGAATTAGGGTATAGGGTTTACAATTTATATTTTAGGGATTAGGGCATGGTGTTTAGGTTTAAGGACCTATATGTAATTTATCTAATCACTCTATGCCATGTAAACCTAATTCTTACTACAAAGGATGTTAATTGGGACTAAATTGATTGGTAAATAGGGAAATCTCATGGTTTACAATTTAGGGTATAGTGTTTAGGGTTTAAGGTTTAGGTTTTAATGTATATATGGTTTAGGGTACATAAGGTGAATCACAAAGATAATTAAGGATAATTTGAATTAGTTGGACCCATTTATGACTATAAAATGTGTCTTTGGGTTATCATTATACCCTAGATGTCATTGTGTAGATTGAGTGAATTAGTGAAATGGGGAAATCAATCATGTGATGAAGGCCAAAATAAGACCTATGAACTTAATTATTTGTATAATTGATGTTAATTTGTGCTAAAATTATTATTTCAAGGTTTAAAGAGTTTATATTTATGGTTTAGAGTTTAGGGATTAGGAACTTTAAGGATTAGGGTTTAGGGTATATATTTTAAGGTATATAAGGTACAATATTGTAGTTAATTAGGGTAAATTTGGGAGCCTTAAACCTATATCTATGAGTAAATAATGTGAATTTTGGATCAATTATCCCTCACATCATCACAAATTGAGCCTATGAAGTTATTTATGGTAATGAGTGATGCAATTTTAACCATGTTCATCCCTATGAACCTAATTCTTAATATATATATATATATAAAGGATGTTAATTAGGGATAAATTTATTGGTTTAGGGTTTATAATTTAAAACGTTTGGGGTTTATGGATTATGTATTAGGGTTTAATGTAAATGGTATAGGGTTTAGGGTTAAAGTTAAATGGTACAGGGTTTAGGGTTTAAGATATCAGATAAAGGGTTTAATAGTGCTAAGTAATTAAAGAACATTTGAGTTACTTGTTCACCTATTTATGACTTGATTACCTTCATGTCCTCATTTATGATAAAAGTAGGGTCAATTATGCCATATACATGTTACATACATGTTATACAATTGATTGATCCATAAATTTGGTTTAGGGGATAAATTTTTCCTAAATCATATAGGTAATTGCACAAATTAACTAATTGGATTATTTCACGATAGAAGATTGATCTTTTGATTTTTCCCCAAATCATATCTTGCTATTGAAGGGGTTAAAATTGGCCTCAAATGCCTTGATTAAAAGAATCAAATAGTTACTTTTCTTTGGTTAATTAGGTTGAAAGGGCTTGAAATAGCTCCAATTTACTTCAGGTGCACAACTAGACTGATACCCCAAAGGCTAAGTTTTGACCATAGGTTTAAAAAGTGCATTTTATGACATCTGATGATAAAATTAGTTATATCATAAGGCATGTGTGTTTGTGGTATGTAGAGGGTATTAGGGCATAGGGCTTACAATTTATGTTTTACGGAGTAAGGATTAGATTATAGGGTTTAGGTTTAAGGACATGTATATTAATATTTAATTGCTCTATGCCATGTTCAAACCTAATTATTACTACAAAGGATGTTAATTGGAACTAAATTGAAATTGGTAAATTTGGGCTTGATAAGACCTAGGCTCATAAAGCTCTAATACCATTTGATAGGACCTAGGCTCACAAAGCTCTAATACCAACTATCAGGATCCTACTGCTCCACTAAGAGAACACTTGATTACCTTTGTATTAGCAACTAAACACAGAATTTAACTAGAATGATAAGTAACTAGAAATATGAAACAACATAGAATATGAGAGACAATACCTAATTGTATTAATACTCTTCAAAAGAAAATACAATAAAGAAGATGCCACACTTCTTCCCACACCTCTAGAGCTCCCACACTTTTAAGGCTCACCAGTAATTCTCCTTTAACATTTCACTCTCTCAATTATGGTCACAACAATCAACTCAAACACAGAGTTATTGTTCACCTCCACCAGTCAGTAACAACGTTGCCAATACACCAAGTACACAACCATACTCCAAGTAGATCTCCCTGCTCTTGCAACAACCTACAAATCACCAAACCTTACTTACCATGTAGATGTCTCTACACCCTGAAGAACCCTTGTCCTTGCCTCACCAAGTCCTTATGATTCTTCAACCAGTACCCTGGTGGATCTTCTACCAGAACTTGCACAACCTACAACTCTCCCTGATCATACACACTCGGCACCCCTTTAGAACTAGGAGGAGCTAATCTTTGCTCTCTTTTACAATCCCTCTTGGCTATCTAGCACTCTTGCTCTCTCTCTTCTGAAGGAGCTAATCTTTGCTCTCTCACTCTAGTACAATTTTTTACAATACAGCCCATGAGTCTATTATATAGATCTCATGCATACAATAATTAGACATTCTTAATTACAATAATTAGAAACGTAGCTCCAAGACTAAAATAAGTCTTTACATGAAAACTGACTATCCAAAAATAGACTAGTTTTCAACCCACATGCAAATGCATGCACACACAGGTTGCCGATGTCACTTTTTCCTGACCGATGCTGGCTGACTCATAATCGACATCGATTACTTATGCACTATAATATGACCGACGTCAGTTGATTAGATTGACGTCAATTTCCATGTAACTTGTTCTGCAACTCAGCAACCTTTGCAACTCCTCCTGTTCGCATCCTGGTGAAGTTTTTTAGCTGCACAACCTAACAATCTCCCACTTGGAGATAAATAGCTGCACCTATACTTATACCTATACACCATCTAATTTGTTTCCTGGCTTGTATCCCTTTTCAAGCTCAATCCTGAAGACCAACCACCATACATCCTATGGTGTAATTCTTGTCATCCAAGTAACCTACCACATCCAAAGTGCCTGACCCTACATAGCATGTATACCTACTGCTAGTCCCTCTCAGATATCTGAGAACCCACTGAACTGCTCTCCAGTGCTTTCTTCCCAGATTGGCTCCAAACTTGCTAATAGCTCCCACTACATGGGCAACCTCAAGTCTAGTACACATGTACTTGACCTCATCATGTGAATTAGGACATTGTTCATAGAACTGTCTAACCCTCAGTGTGTTGACTAGTTTCACACAATCATCTAGAGACAAAATCAACCTGTGACCTTCCATGTCTCTAAAACACACTTATGCTAAAGAATTTTGCTCCTCTAAATTCTTCATGACACACCTTTGAACTAACTTTACCTTTAGCTCAAAAAAAACCCTATATGTGTAACCCTGCATCAAGCAAACACACAACATACAGTAATAGGATGATGTTGCAATCATCACCCACCTGGTAAAGTAACCATAGTAGTTACAATGACATTGACTAAATCCATGCTTTGTCATCCACTTGTCAAACCTATACCACTATCCTGGAGCTTCCTTAAGACCATATGACCTGGCCTTCCATCTCACGTATCCATTCTCTCTATTCTTTAACCAAGGAATCCATTCATCTTTCAGTGCTTTCATACCGGCTGGCAACCCTACCAAATCTCCTGTTTGATTCTACATCCTAGGAATCAAATTCCTCATCATGCCATGCTCCCACTTTTTCCTAGATCCTTCCTACTCTATAGTGAGCAATGAGTATAAAGAAGAGGAATAATGAATTTGAGGCTTACTTACCCTTTCAGTCTTCCATATGGGCATTTGAGACTCCTTGATAGCTTGCTATCCACCCAAAATCCATTCTAGTGACTGACCTCGATCACCATATAGTCTGCATCTGACTGACATTGGTTCCATGCAATTATCTAGGTCATTGACATCGATTATCCTACCAACATTGGTCTCCACCTACCTAACACCACTGACTCCTTTGGTCTGCGCATGACCGATGTCAGTACCTATCTGTTCGACGTCGATACCTATGTTTGCCTATGAGTGATGACTTTTTACCCGTGAGCTTACTTTGAATCAAAACCCTATCCAAACTACATTACTTAGAGATATCTAGTCCCATCCACTGATCTCTATCCATCATCTCCTCCAAGAACACCAAGGCTTTCTAGTTCTTAAGTTTATCAAACACATCAGTCCTCCTTTTCCTGCAATAAAACCAATCCTTTCTTGTAGCATCCCACTACTTACAAAAATATTGATCTATGCTCTCTAAAGCTGAACTCTTACTATTTGACTTAAGAACATCCATTCCCTTCTCACTTATGTGACCAAGCCTACAAAGCCACACCTGTGCAACAAAAGTAGAATCAGTAATATAAGTAGATAGATAAAGGATACCTACTTTCTTACCACCTGCTAATTCAAGTGCATCCTTGGTAACATTCCAAGAATCCACTATGAGAGTTACTATGCATCTCTCATCACCCAAATTTCTTAAAGTAATTAGTTACATCTTCAAGACTGGGACCTGCATGACCTTCTTCAACACCCATGTGTTGGCCGCCTACAATTTCAGCCACACTTCCCCTTTGCCAATACTTTGACAAGGCACACCAGCCCCTAAATAAATCTTTCCAAAGTCTCCAAAGACCTTAAAATGGAAAAATACTCTATTTCAGGCTGCATGGAAAGAGGCAATAGAATCTATAAACCAATATTCTACTTTATCCAAGGAACATCCCAGAGCATCCTATGCAACAACACTTGCAACATTTGCTTCTTCAGTTCCTTCATGCTAATCTTCTACCAACCAACAATTTTTCTTTACCTGCTCTTTCTTTCCATAACACCATAATTAACCATTCATGCTTTTCAATTCCTCCATTCTTAGTGTACTTTCTTCTGCCATTGCTATACTCCCACTCAATCAAAAACCCCTGAGAGTGACCTGTAATCAAACACAAACCTGCTTCCTGTAACCTTAGCTCTGATACCACTTTACAAGCTTCCCACACCAAGTGTACAGTAATTCAGTTTTAAGAGTTCACTCTCTCAATTACGGTCCCAACACACAACTCAAATAGGGCTTAATTATTAGTCGAAATGATGTTAAAAGTGTGATTTATGCCAAATTGAGCCTTGTGAAATTTAATTCTTAGTCTAAATGATGTTAATTTGGGCTAAAATGATTGGTTCAAGGTTTAAAGAGTTTATATTTATGGTTTAGAGTTTGGGATTAGTAAATTTAGGGATTATGGATTAGGGTATATAAGGTACAATCATGATGGTGATTATGGTAAATTTGAGCTCCTTTTACCTAGATCTATGAGTGAAAAAATGTGAATTTGGGATTAATTATCCCCTACATCACCATATATTGAGTCTACAAAGTTAATTATGGTAATGAGTGATGCAATTTTAACCAAGTTCATCCCGGCAATCCTAATTATTATTATATATAAAGGATGTTAATTGGAGCTAAATTGATCATAGGGGCCTACTAAGCCTCAATGTAAGGAATTTCATCCATATGATATCAATTGGGGATCTAAGTGCTCATAATATTAAAAAATAAGTATTTTTTTAGTTTGATATGCAATTTGGTCCAAAGGATCTATGTATAAGGAACTAAATTCATATATAATGGAAATTGAGGCTTGCTTAGCCCTGATTACATACCATATTAAACCAATCGAGTATTCAGTTACAAATGCTACATAATTGGGGCCAATCAATGCTTTCCCAAGGAATTGTGGCAACATAATTTTAATTAGGGCCCTAATTTCACACCTTATTCAAATAATTGAGTGTTTGATTTAATATTATATGAAATCAGGACCAATTGAACCCTCTGTAACAAATTACATCTATCTAATAATAATTGGGATTTTGATTGTGCACCAAATTCAACTAAAAGAGTATTTGGGTCAATATGATATGAAATTTATTGTAAAAAAGCCTTGTGTAATAAAATTCATCCTTATACTGTCAACAAGTGGCTATATTGGTCCCAAATACATAACATATTGAATCAACCATATTTAGTTTAGTTGAATATGCAATTATGACCAACCAAGGCTCATGCAAGTAACTGAATACATCTAATGTCAATTACAACTTCATTGGCCCATATTGTAAACTATATTCAACTAATCATGTATTTGGTTTTATCGTATACATAACTGGGGCCGACTGAGCCCCATGAAAGTAGTTTTATCCATATAATGTTAGTTGGGTTCAATCATCCTTGATTACACACCATATTAAACCAATTGAGTATTTAGGTTTAACATTATATGCAATTGGGGCCACTCATTCCCCAAGCAAGGAATTACATCCATCTAATGTCATTTGGGGCTCTAATTACACCATGTTAAATCAATTGATATTTTTTTTAATAATATACATAATTGGGGACAACCAAGTCCTATGTAATTAATTGCTTCCACCTAGAATATCAATCGAGGAATATTTCACCCCATGCAAGTAATTATGTCCATCTAATGTCCATTATGAATATTTTTCCCTAATTGCACATCATATCTAACCGATCTATTATTTTCTTCAATATAATATTTAATTAAGAGTAATTAGTCCCTGTTCAAGGAATTTCTTCAATATAATGTTAATTAGGGATTTGATAGCATACCATATTAAACTAATTGAATATTTAGTTCAATCTAATACATAATCAGGCTTAAAATTAGCCCTGAAAAAGGAATTATGTCCATATGATGCCAATTGGGTTTCTAATTTCACAGCATATTAGAAAAAACCAAGTATTTAGTTTAGTTTGATATGTAATTGGGGCCAACCAAGATTCATCCATGGAAATGTGTCCATCTAATGTCAATTTGGGATCTATTGGCCCAATTGTACACCATTTTTGGATCAAAGGAATAATAAATTGATTCATAGTTTAATACATCTCCAATTATTATTTAATACTATCAATTCTTAACAAGAATATTGGTCCCAAATAACAATCTTAATCATCTAAAATTTGATCTTAAGACTACTAGGCTTAATGGCTTCTATTTGGGTTTTAGTGTGCTGAGAATATATAATGCAGTCATGTTATTAACATAGTCATGTTACTAAGTAATGTGATCATGTTAATAACGTAGTTAATAACATGATCACATTATTAACATAATCACATTATTAATGCAATCATGGTATTTGAATTTGAATTCAATTACCACACCTTTTGGCTTAGGAATGGCTTGGATTCCTGAGCCAAAGGCTTGGACTATTAATGTACAACCAATTTTTGAAAGGTATGAAAATAAAAACAAATTTCAACTTTGATTTCCAAATACACTAAGAATTTCAACATGAAAATTCAAAAAATTGATACCATCATGATGAAGAGGCTCTCTTCTTTCCAAAATCATGATTTTTATTTTTTTTGGGCTAATTTAAGGTTTCAAACTATGTTGATTTCTAAGTATGCCTTTTTTAGACCACTACATGTCGCATACATTCATGCCTATACATGTTCATGTAATTTTTATTTCATTCATCCAAGTGAAAAATAAGTTATATGGTAACTAACTAGGCCTAATTCTACACACATTAAAAAAAATGATTTTCATTTTTTTGAGGTAGTTAGGCATGTCACACAAATGGCTATCCATTTTTTTGTTAGTTTTTAGGATCTATTTACTTGTAAAATTCATAAAAAAAAGTATTCATTAAAAAAATATAAAAAATATATGTGACTTAATACAATATCATATCTAAATTTTCCCCAAAGGGTTTAAAATAATATTAAACTCTGCTAAAAAAATGGTGTGCATCATAGACATCTATCTACTATGTTTTATGGCAAAAAGGAGTTCTTATTCAAATTTTAAATGTTTTATCTAGTTATACTTAACCATTTTTTTAAAAAAAATAGTGTTTTAGAAACCATACTCAAAATTATACATTTCATGTTCTTACACCATCTTCAAATTTGGAGTGTAGATATCTCAAATTATCTACAAAAGTTTAGATTTCTAAAATTTTAGAAAAATCATGTCCACAAGTAGGCCACTTTTTGTTCCCCAACTTTGTGCACTTACCCCATGGCAGAAACTACATAAACAATCACCCTATATACCTCTTCCCATGGTGTAAGTACACAAGTTTCCCATTCTTTGGTGACTTCTTCAATTGTCTCTACTATAATTCATGTGATAAGAACTACTCATTTTTTTATTAGTTTATCCTAATAAATAAGCCTTAGGTAAATACAATGCCAATTTTGTCAATTGTAGCCTAGTTTATTTTTATTTGGTATTTTACTCCGCCTAATAAACCTACCATGAGTCCTCTTACTATGAATATTACCACTAGGGTTACTTACACCTCTATCACCAGTTATAATCAAAATTTACTTATCACCCTAGTGACATATCCATTCTTTAGTGGAGTTGTCCCCAGTCCCCTAAGACATCAAAGAAAGTACATTTTGATATCCTAGTATACACCTATATTTTTGATATATAGGCCACACCCCCATGTTATCTACACCTAAGGTATTACCTATTGACCAAGATACTTAGACCTATTCCTCTACAGTTTTAGTATATAAGGTAGTTCATAAGACTAAATACATCATTGATGCATAGCATAGCAAAAAGTTACTAGATAAAGGAAGGTTATACCTCCTTTACCTAATTTAAACACACCATCCCCTAAAAAAATGCATCCTCCAAGATAATTTCCTTCTTCTAATCATGTATTTAAATAACAAGTTGAGTATCAAGTTACATTTAATGTCCCTTCATGGATTCAATATCTGCAACAAGAGGAGGCATGAAAATAAGAATTACTAATTATTGATCAACCAATAATCAGGTTCCATTTTGACACACAAACCAATACCTTAAGTAAGGTCAAGAGGAATATTGTGGTTGTAGATGGAGAATAGGTTGAATTAGAACAAAGAGAAGATATATTCTCTTTGAAAAAAGAAGAAAAACCAATTTTTTGGACCTATATTGATACAATGAGGACCCTTATAGTTTATAGATGCTATTAGAGGTGTAATAAAATAGATGTTTGAGAGATATAAATATTTTATATAGAGGTCACAATAAATGATCACGATTCATACTCCAAAAGAGATTATAGATACTATACATGGTGTAGCTAAAAAGTTGTATGACATTATTCAATTAATAAGGAATGCAAAGGCTAAATCCTAGCCTAAGTGGGGGGATATATTATAATTTTTTAATAAAATAGAATATATGATGGTAAAACTCATTTTTTAAGTTAGGATATAATAAATAATACATATGCCCATATACACTCAATAACAACACCATAAGTTACATGGGCCCAAAATTATGTCATAGTGAAGAAGGATAGCTTGATTAACTAGCATCAAGAGATGCAAGATTTAGTAAAATAATTTTAAAATTAGGAGAGATAAGTAGTCTCCATTTTAAATAAAATGAGAGTTACTAATGTGAGCACTCATCTTGGGAAGTTAGTTCCTAAGTCCATTTTTTAGAACCTCCTTTGAGTTTCAACTCACAACTTTCGAGTGGTAATTTATGGGACAATTTATAGAACCAATGAATAAATCATGAAACTCATGAAATTTTATAGAGACACAATTATAGGGACATAAACACTTCATGTGGAAGTTAAAGTTACATTGGCCATGCACAAGAAATTGATGGAGAATATTCTACAGTTGTTCAAAAGGTCTTGTTGGATTTTGAAACTATAGATATTGACTTTCAGGCCACTCATGCCTTATATTTGTAAATGGAGGAAAAAATATAATCAAATTCAACAATAGGGGAATTATTGGCACATCCTCAAGGCTCTCAGTCTTAGCCCCCAAGATATACATTAGTACAAACATAAATAAGGCCAACATATATGTCACTTCCTATATTTGCTACTACAACTACATTGATGGAAGCCTATGTCATAGTTCTAGTTGGTGTATTTATAGTAAGAATGCCCACTATAATTATAACTCAAGTGATAACTATAGTCTCATCCACATCAGTGATCATGCAAATTCCACCTCCTAGTGCTACCACATCATAGATAGATTTTGATAAAAGTGCATGTTATAATTATAACAAAATTTTATTTTGGCCCCTATTATTTTTAGAATTATTTTGATTATTTATAATTGTATTGCAAGCATGCATGCCATGTATGAATTTTCTACACACAATTCTATAATTATACAGGTAAAATTATAATTTATTTGAGAGATGAGATGCACCCATCCCAAGCTTATATATACTTGTGTAAACACACTAATTTGGTCAAGGAACCATAAGTAATGTGTCTTTTATTGCTCTTTCACACAAAGTGTCTTAGTGGTGGTTATAGTCCTTGTTCACATGGTCACCTTGAGTCTTTTGATATTTATTATGCCTTTTTCTCACTGTTTTGACACCCTTAATAGTCATTGGTCACCTTTTCATAGTTGCAGGGGCCCCAAACCTATCATCCATTATTTTTTCTTTTTTTTATCCTTTGGACATTATCACCATTTTTAGGATAGTATCACCATATGGGAGCTACTATCCACTTTTTAATTTAGTGCCTGACTAATTCTCTCACCCATGTTAGAGTCTTGACCCCTCTATGACCGTTCTCTTACAGTTTTATATCTTTTTCATGACATGTCATCCAACAAACAAGGTATTATATTCATAACAAATATCCTCCTATATAAAGAGGCACGCAAGGCATTTTGCATCTAATGATTACTATTTTTGGCACTTACTACATAAAATTAATCAATATAAAAACTAAAATACTTTTCATACTACTCAACATTCACACCTTAGACATTTGCATGCTTGATCAAAGAAGGGCCTAAGCAAAATTCATCCTAGTATATCATGTAAGTTAATGGTACACATTACATAAGGGAAAAATACTTGAAATTTAAGACCCCTAACATTGGACTTAATATGGCTATCAGTTAGGATAATAGGGTTTTTGATCCATGTGATTGTAATATCTTACAACCTAGTTTTTCCTTTCCTTTTAAATTTGACTATTTCATTATTTTAGTGCGAGTATTCATTAGAGTTTTAGAAAATAATCAACCAAAATAGTGACATAGATAAGCCCCCACATGATAGTAAATCACCTATAGGACCCTCAATAGCTATTGCAACTTCTCTAAAATTTATAGATAGTCACTATAAGAGGGACACTAGTGCCACATTTGGACACTAATGCTACATGGTGATACTATCCCAAGAGAGAACTACTATTTGAAGCTAGATATCTAAAAATAGTGTACAGACAAAATATTCCTCTCTATCTGCTCAATCATCTCTAGTATTTAGATCCATGATAAACTCTATGTATATCCAAATAATTCCATCTTCTATCTATATTTACTATTTTTAGAATGTTACATAGAATCAATAAATTCCAATTTTATTAAATATTTACAAAAAATCCATCCCTTTAATCTAGTTGAGGATTTACATAGCTTCATTTGGTGAACCCATCTTACTTCGAGCATATCTTCAAAAAACCTAATTTTCCTTAGGGTTTACCTTCTAAATTTTGCACATTAAATTAGGGTTACAAAAATCTAATATTCTAATTTTTTAGATTAACTTATCTAATTTAATTGATTCAATCCTAAGGTTTTATTTATTTAAATAAATTTAAATATTTTCAACACAACCTTCACTTCAAACCCTAGATCCACATATTAGGTCCCTATACACACAAGCATTAGAAATTAAGGTTCCAAAAATAACCCTATTTTCTATTGCAATCATTATTCAGCAAATTCACACATTGCACATATACTTATGTTAGATTATATTCTACCTCTTGTGTGTTTCTTTTTCATCCTTTACATTATAATATTTGGCAAGTTTAAAATGGCATCTAAAAAATCTTCTACCCCTCATCCACTTGATGAAATTTTGAATTTTTCTCATGATTATAACAATGAATGGACAATTTTTCAAGATTATACATTAGAGCATGATAGATTTAGTTTATAATGATGATGATGACTATTATTACAATTATGGATATGAATATTATTATGCACATGATAATACAAATGAACAAGAGAATATATTAGATACATTGGCTTCTCTTTCCTCTTACTCTTCTCTTACTCCTAAAAATCAAATTAATAATATAATACCAAAAGAACCTCTTTTTGGTAGTGTTTTGTTACAATGTAATCCTAATTGTTCAGCTACTTTTGATACTTCATTGTAAAAAATAAATCAATAGAAGTTCACTACGTGAAAATAGCTTTTACACACTTCAAATAATGTAGATCAAAATAATGCATCTTCTTTACCCTTCTCAATTACACTTCAAAATGAAAATACAAAGAATATTACACCTTTTAGCAATGCATAAACTAAGGTATATGTAATTCACTTATCACCTTCATTAACATTTAAAGATAAATGCAATGACTCTTTACCACAAATAGATACTACAAATGTTTCTAACTCTTCTCTTATATGTCATAATGTGAAAAATGAAAACACGGTTGTTACTTCTTCTCCCCTGATTCTCAAATAGAAAGTGATAATCATGATTGCATTTCAAAAATGACTAGTGAACAAATACCTTGCATTACACTTACACAAGATGATACATTGCGTAATAATGAAAAGTTCAAATATTCTCCTTATCCTTCTCTTAGTGAGAATGTGAATGATACTTTATATACTCTTACCTCTTCAAATGAATTAAATTCTAATTTTGAGGAATAATGAGGTAATGATGATTATTGTGATTATGATGAAGATGACATAAAATCTACAACTTGCACTTCTTATCTTACTTCACACATTTCTCTGTATCTACAAAACATTAGATCATATGTTAAAACACACACACACACACACATTTATTCTTATGTGCACTATTTTCATTAGCTAAAAAATAAAGTACCTTCTATTCAACCTAATAATATTAAAGATACCAATGAGTCCCCCTCACCAACCCTTACTATAGTAGAACCTAGCCTTCAAATAAATGCAAACAAGGGTGATAGCTTATTTCCCTCTAACTAGGTCCAAGATATTACACCTCCAAAGGTTATTGAGAGTGCACTGGCCCTTCCTAAAACATATGTCCAATCTAATATATCAATGGATACAATAAAAAATAAAATTCAGGCATTAAATGAACCCCTTAATAATGATAATATACCTTCACAAGTGTTAATTTACTTATTGCATGCTATGGATATTTTATAAAATAAATTTCATTATCTCACATTGGAGAATGAAGCATACAAATCTCAAGTTGATGTCAATATTATCCACCACAATCCTATTATACATGGAATCTCAACTATGAGGTTACCACATAACTTTAAGATACTAGTGTTACCTATCTTTGATGGAAAAAGATATCCATATTTACATCTTCAAGCTTATGAGAAATCCATGGTTCATTTTACAAACAAGTTAATTCTACTATAAGTGTTTATGAATTCACTAAAGGATAAATCACTAGATTGGTTCTACCATACACTACCTAGTCAATGTTTACATACATATGAGAAACTAGACTTAGTCTTCCTCAAGCATTGAATAAAGGACCTCTAGTCATACATTAGAGGTTACATTCATTAAAACAAGGTGAAACATAGCCTACCTCAGAGTACATTCTATGGTTCAAACCATATTTTCATTAGTTAATTTATAAACTAATGGATTTATAAGTACAATACATATTTACTAGAGGTTTAATCTTTCCTCTCAATGATATATTGTTATATCAAAAATCTAAATCATTCAAACATCTATGTAATGCAACTATATCATTAGAGGTATAGGTGGGATTAGTTATTCCATAATTAAAGGCCAATTTAGCTATAGATCTTTTAGAACCTCAGTCATCAAATTTTATACAAGAGATTACTTCACTTCCAATTTAGAAAATATTAGAACACAAAAAACCCATAAAAATACTTAGTTTAGTCAAAGAGCTACTCTAACAACATAATCTATAGTGAGTATCACATAATATATACATAGAGGGGTTATAAAAATTTTAGATATGATTGGGCCTCATGACATTTTGTTGACACTATTAAATAAGGGTATGATCACGCTTCCATTAAATGATCATCATCCACCACACCAGGTACCACATAAGCATTATTATCATTTTCATCAAATTAATGGACATTCAAATGATCATTTATATGCACTGTTAGCTTGCATCAATCAATATATTAACATAGGCATCATAAAGTTTATACAGGGGGCATCAAGATCTCATTTTCCATACTCTCCTAGATCATAGTCTTCTATAATAAAGTAATCTTAGGGTGTTAGTTTTAAAGAACCATTAGTTTCTCATCATAATAGCCCTATGACTTTTAGGACACATATTTATTAGTGTTATCCTAGATCACATCCTCAAAAATGATGGAAAATAATTCATAGAAACTAGAATGCACCCCCAGTGCATACACAAATTAATATATTTGGGAAAAACTATAGACCCAAAGGCATAATTAAAGTACAGACACCAATCAAAATATTTGGAAAACATTACACACTTGAGAATGCACCTCCCATGCATACACCCATTAAGATATTTGGGAATAACTATCAACCCAAGGCCATAGTTTTAGTTCAAAATTTGATAACAATTTATAGAAATAATTACAGAGGTCCAAATCCAACTTTAGTTTGAATACTGATTAAAATATTTGAAAAAAATGAGGCAACTCAGAGTGTATTTTTAGAGCAATAACCAATTAATATTTTTGCATCAAAATATACACACTTTTCCACTAACAATGCATCATAGGAAGTTTCACCTTCATAGTCTTTGTCTATACCAATATATCACGACCATTATGGTCATTGGTTTTCCATGCCATCAAGTTTCATATAAGGCATATCACCATCATAAGGTATACATACAGACATCTTATGGGATATAAAAAATTAAGAAATAAACACTATATACGAATACAAAAAATTAAATCTCCTACACATATACCTAAAACATTCATAACACATATCCAAGTTAGTTAAAATTACTCTAATGGAAACAAAATTATGAATATCAAACATTTCAAACAAATAATCAAATTTAAACATAAATAATTATATAATATAACTATATCTAGATGCCAACAAACAATGCCAAATTAACCAAAACCACATATATATATATAACTCATAACATCATTTTAATATAAATATTATGCATCACTCACCAATTTGAACATCAATGCTAGGACCAATTCCCTCAGTCTCACTCTCAAATACATAAGCACTAAAACTAGAGGCCCTACTATCTCCATGAGACCTCAATATATGGCTACACCCTCTCTCTCTCTCTCTCTCTCTCTCTCTCTCTCTCTCTCTCTCTCTCTCTCTCTCTCTCTCTCTCTCTCTCTCTCTCTCTCTCTCTCTCTCTCTCTCAGCTTTACACTTAACATACTCTCATTAAACTCATATATAATCATATACTATAATAATACTCACCCTACCTAGAGCATCAAGAGAGGCCATGGTTTGCCTCTGTTTCTCTACATATAGCTCATCTTTATTTGTTATTTCTCACCTATATGTCATAGTCACTATAACCACATGATAAAATAAATGAACATGCAATTAAATGATACTAGTGGCTCAATCCACCAATCCATCATCCATAGAATAATTTGAAATATGTCATGTTAACTCATAAAGTGTTGAATCGATGATGACCTCCTAATAATCATCATCTCCCACACTTGAAAGTTTACATATAATTAATAATTAACTTATTATATTAAAATGTATGAATAACATTACATGGAACATACAAACAAACTATCTAACTTACCATCCATAACCATTAGGGGATCTACATCTAGTACCTCTTTAATAACCATCTAATCTCTTGAGAACAAAGGTGCCCACCTATGCTCACTCCACTAGAGTGAGTAGGCCTCAGTCACTCTAGCATCATCCACATCTTGTACCTCAATCTCTAGATCATATTCTATCACTAGCATAAGATCTAGCTCAATAATCAATGGCCTAGGCCTATTCCCCAGCCTCATAGGATCTTAAGAACTCTTCAACCACACTATCAATACTTGGGGCACATCATGTATGACACTAAACTATTGATTAACCCTCTAATATTATAACCACTTATATACATTATCCCATTGATCATGTATCCAAAAACTCACTCAAATTTACCTCAACTAAGTTTTATCCTTAATCCTTCTCTGATAACCCCTATAAGGTCTCCAAAAAATGTCCTCTACTCTCAAATTATCTAGTAATTTCCTATAATAAGTAGTATCCTCCTTAGAGCATTGCCTATCTTAGTCCATATAGCTACAAATACCTATGGGTAAGATCATACATCCCATGGATGTTCCACTAGCATGTTCATAGCTATGTGTTAGTATGCCCAACAATGTAATAGTGTCAATACACTGATACCTCCACTGTTCATCTCCTAATTAAAATGGTATAGGTCACTATATAGATGAGCCAACATGATATGACCCCAAAAATATACTATGCCATGATGCATAATGGCATACACTATCTCATGTATCTTATACAAAATAGATACACCACTCCTATCCATGATAATAAATGATGACAATAACATCACTAGAAACTTCTTAAATCATAGAACATCAACCATAACAATCAACATCAATAGTATGTCACTTTGATTACCTATGTGATGAGTACCCATAGAAATAAAATAAAACTACTTAGATGCTCTTTGTATACATCATAAACTAGTAGCCTCTAGTATACAACCTATTACCTAGAAATCAACAATTGTAATATCCTATATACATCCTCCAATATCACAATCATCTCACCCATTGATAGTCAAAATGTACATGTATCTACATTACACCTCTCACATAATGCAATGATCATATGCTTATCTTAGAGGATAAGCTATAAGAAATACACATGTCACAACCCTACTCTATCAAGCGCATCTATCACTACTATAGAGTAAAATACTCTACATTTTATTTTGAGTTGCAGTTGTGCACTCCAAGTTTTGTCCCTATGCATTTCAGTTTTGAGGCAGTGAGGGTTATGACACAGGGCACGGGTTTTTCATTTTGCGTGGGTTTTTCATTTTGCCTAAAGTTTTGTCTAAGTCTCAAAGTTGAGCAGAAGCTGCCAAGTGTCATCTATCAAGACACATTATAATTTGTTTCTAAAAGTAGCATAATGTGCCACATGTCCTATTATAACTCAGTGGAGCGCGACAAGTGTCAGCATCCATGATTTCTCTATTTTGTTTCATTATTGAGTAAAGGTTGTGGTGGGCCCTGAGTTTTACTTCTAAAGTAAGCAGAAGCTGCCAAGTGTCATCATTTGTGTGAATCTAAAATGAGTCCCAAATGTTTCTATAGTATAGCTAAATCTCAGTGGAGACTACCATGTGTCATCTTCTGCATGATTTTTAAAAGGTAGCTAAAGCTCAGCAGAAGCTACCAAGTGTCATCTTCTACAAGATTTTAAAATAAAGTTTCTAGAGATTCTATAGACAAACAGAAGCTGCCAAGTGTCCTCATCTATTTCACAGTGGGAAGTGTCACATGTATCTAATTTAGCCAATGAACTTGTAGAGAGGCCAACCATTTTAGATCTGAATAATATCTTTTGTTAGAAACTTCCAATTAAGTTAGAGTTTAGTTAGACCATTGGGATTGGATCTTGCAGGCAATCTATAGCCAATCCTATGCTATAAATATGGGTGTAGATCACAAGTTCAAAGGAGGGGGGAAAAATCATCATCAAAAGAGAGAGAGAATTTTATGCAAGATATTGTTATCAAGAAGTTTTTTTAGACTCTCTTGCTATGGCCAGTAATATCATTTGCCTTTGTTCTGTTTTCTTGATTTAGAAAGTTTGTATAACTGTGCATGTGTCAGTGCCTTTTATGTGACTGGAAAATTAATAAGAAGACAGAGTTATGTGCCTTTGCTAATATTTTCTGTGTTACTGCAAAAATCATCTAAGTTGTGAGCCTTTGATTCTATTTGTTTACATCTTTTACATTGATCATGCATTGTTTGCTCTTTAATGTAATTGAATCCTAAAGATAGTTTCACTGTGCTTAGTATTAAGGGATGAATTAACTAAAGCGCATTGCCATAGTTAAATTTTATTTCATTGCATTGGTGATTCCATTTAATTTTTATCCCTTTTCTCACAATCATTTGAGATAAAGAAGAGCCAGCTTCTTTAAAATCTGGAGGTCATTTCAGGTCACAAGTCTCACATTCCTGAAACTTCCCATTGTTAGTGTTGGAATTATCACAATTTTAAGCATCAATAGTTTTTAGCACGCTCGGTGGGACAATCTCTTGAAGTTTCTTTCAAGACTATATGAACTAGAGAGATACAAGGAGTCATAGTTGTGGACTAGTAACAAGAGCTCAATCTGCTATGAACCCAGGTATTATTTTACCACAATTGATAACTAATTCAAGAAGAAGGGTCAATCAGTTTACAACAACACCAAGATCAAACATGGTAGCACCTATAGCCCCAAGAAATTATGCAAATTGGAACACTGGTAGTCCTCTAATTCTCCTATACCACTAGCCACTTGGGATTCTATTCCAGTAAATGCCCTAAAAGCTCTACCCCAATTCATTGGGGAAGATTTCAAAACACCTAAAGAACATCTACAGGATGTGTCTGATGTTTGTGCAATACATGTGATCACAAAGCAAAATGTGGCTATAACATTCTTAACAGCTTATTTTAAGGGGAAGTCTCTGGACTGGTACAAATCTTTGACCCAAACACAATATCTACATGGGATCAGCTTGGAGATGTTTTTTTTTTGAAAGATTTGAAGAAAAGGGTGATAAATCTTCTTTGTTGCAATAATTGATTACTATCAAAAGGGCACCACAAGAAGTAATGACTTATTTTAATTCAAGATTTCAAAAGACTTGGGAAAGAATTCCTACTATAGCAAGACCATTACTAGGTATGGCTATAATATTTTATCTTAAAGCCTTAAATTTAGATATATCAGTAATGATTCAGTCACTTGGAGGTCAGACTCTGCCAGAAGCCTATGACTATACAGTCAGAGTTGAAAATAACTTAATAAATGCTAGAAAGTTGACCCCAAGGCCTCCCATGCCCATGTTTCTAGAGATTACCTTACCTTTGCCTCAAGAAGCCCCTAATCCCATAGCCTCACATGTGTCTATGTATACATTTCCTCAACAACCTACTAAAGAAATTGTCCCTGTCCAGTCATTTGAGATGGATGATGTCAACAACATCTTAAGAATGTTTTCTAATGAGATAATTAACCTAAAAAGATAGAAAAATCCTTATCCTAGACCCTAATATCAAGGCTACCAAGGAAATATACTTCCACCACAGCCAAACTAGTATCAGGGTCCTCAAAGGCAAACTAACCCTCAGCCATCAAACCAATTAGTTGCAGTCCCTACACCCTCACAAACTATTTCCCCTAATCCAGACAAGGAGATTGTTCTAAGGTAGAATAATTATGTAGATGATACCAATGACTAGTGTTCCCCTTGTAATAATGCTCATATGCCTAGATATTGTCCCAGGGGTAATGTATAGCAAAAGATAGCAGATCAAAGAAGAATGGATGGATAATTTGCAAATACTTTTGACACTCAACCCTACCAATCCCCTGGTATGTAAAATTCAGTCCTGGTGGCTCAAATGTAAGGGATGTCCTTACAACAAGAATAATAAATAGCCCCTGAGCATGCTTTATTTTCATGGGTTGAAGATGAAGAGTCAGTATTCTTAAATGAAGCTTTTACTTCCAAGAAGCCATTGTTACAATCAGATTACTACACTAGAGCCAAGAGAAGGATGATGGAATAGCCTAAAGTCACAAATAATGAAATTATGGGGATTCCTCCATTTTAAGGTCATCAAAACATAGCTACTAGACAAGAAATACCTCAGCCAGTGTAGAACCAAGTAATTTCTAGACAAGTTCAAGAAAAAGCAAGGTACCCTTATTATCCAAGAACCGAAACACTAGGACCGATGAATGTGGTGGATCAGTTGAAGAGGACCCCAACACATGTGTCAATATGGGACATATTAGCTATTTCTAAGCAAACGACACTGTTGCAAGAAGCTCTACAGGGCCAAGTAGTGCCTAAATATACTGGTACCAAAGGAGGAACTGCTAATTAGGAAAATCTCAAAGACACAGTTCCTTTGCAGACAATATCCCTTTTGAACAATACGCCAGAGGTAAACAAATCCAAACTAGAGCCCTTCTATTTAACTTTGATAGTTGGGAAGAAATTGTTACATAATTCAATGATAGACTCAGGGGCCAGTATTATAGTAATTCCCAAACAAATAGCAGATGCTTTAAAAATAAATTATGAGCCACTTACTAGAGGAATTATGCAGTTGGATGGGAAATCGGTGCAAACGATAGGGAAAATTAAACAACTCCCATTGCAATTGTATACTTGCCCTAATATAATTGTCAATCAAGATGTGATAGTCATAGATATACCCCCTGTATTTGGCCTATGTTTATCCAGAGACTTCATAGCCAAGATAGGAGGTTATATGTCACTTGATTGGTCTCACCTCATCCTAAGAACCAAATATGGTACAAAAATGAAAATACTATCTAAGTCATTATCTAAGGATTACATCACCAATGAACCAACCCCAAAATTAGAGGCAACTCATGCTATGATGAATAAGGAAGAAAGGGTCTTTGTTGAAGAGTTAGGTGACTGGACTGAACATGACCAAGAAGAGGAAAATAACCAGTTGTTAACTATGATGCAAAGTGACCCATATGGAAATTATGACTCTACTAGTCTGGGAACTTATGTCATATATGATGAAGACCATGAAATCCCAAATGTTTTAAGGGAAGAAATGCCAAAGACTCAAGAATCTAAAAAGGACTCAAAAATCTGGACCTTAAATTTTGATGGGGCTAGAAGTAAAAATGGTGCTGGAGCAGGAATTTGTCTTGTTGCTCCAAATGGTGAGAAATTTTTAAGAGCTATAAGTTTCCAATTTGCCTATACTAATAATGATGCTGAATATGAATCCTTAGTACATGGGCTCATGTTAGCCAAGCAAAAGGGAGTAAAGAATGTGATAGTAAAAGGAGATTCAGAACTAGTGGTGAAACAAATCAGAGAAAAGGCAATAGCCAAAAATGTAAGGATGAGATCTTATAGACATAGAATTTGGGACTTAATAGATCATTTTGAAGCTTTCAATATTTAAGTAGTTCATAGAACCCAAAATTTTGAAGCAAATAGGATGGCACATAATGGCTCACAGTTTGACCCTGCAACTAATCTATTAGTCAACATGAGTCAGTCAAAGTTATAGTAAGGCCAACTATCCCAGACAATGATAAAAATTGGCAAGTCTTTCAAAATGATTTTCAAGTGCTATCATTTCTACAATATTTAGGGGAATATGCTAATCAATTGCAACCCAAAATTGAAGAAGCATATGGAGACCAAATTATTCAAATAAATACCAATAAGCTTCCCAAAGTCTTGATTAAAACCTATTTGATCTAGAAGATGTAAGCATAAATAAGAAAAGGTTTCAAGAAAATAAAGGAGATTATTCTAAGATACAAGTAAGTGAAGAGAGAAAACTAAAGATTGGAAATTCCATAACCCAAGAGGAAAGGGAAAGACTAATTGACTTGAGTGAAAGATATGACAGAGTAATTACCTGGACCTATGAAGACCTTCATGGCTATAATAGAGACATCATTCAGCACGCCATAGAACTGACTAAAGGATCTAAGCCAGTCAGACAGAAGCAGAGGCCAGTGAATCCAAGGATTGAACCTCTAATGTTGGATGAGTTGTAGAAACTCTTAGAATCTAAAATAATTTTTCTAATCAAACATTCAACTTGGGTATCCAATCTAGTACCAGTCAGAAAAATGAATGGTGACATAAGGCTCTATGTGGATTTTAGAGATCTAAATAGAGAATCTCTGAAAGATCACTATCCCCTACCCCCTATGGAACAAATTTTATAGACTGTAGCTGGATCAGAGAGATTTTCCTTGCTAGATGGTTTCTCTAGATACAATTAGATTTGGTTGGCTGATGAAGACCAACACAAGACTACATTTACTACCAAATGGGGAACGTTTGCATATGCCAAGATGCCATTTGGCCTGTCGAATGTTGGAGCCACTTTTCAAAGGGCAATGGATGTAGCATTTGGGGAACTCATAAATAAAATCATTTTGCTTTATCTTGATGATCTCACTATTTTTTCCAAGAATGTTGTTGATCATTTTGATCATCTGAAATCTATTTTTAAGAAATGTCAAGAATTTGGAATATCCCTAAATCCCAAGAAGTGTATCTTTGCAGTACCTCAAGGCAAACTACTGGGACATATAGTATCTAAAGAAGGAGTCTTTATAGATCTAGAGAGAGTTGCAACCATAATGAACTTGCCCCTGCCAGTAAATAAGAAGGCAGTTCAGTCCTTTTTGGGAAAGATTAATTTTGTCATTCAGTTCATATCAGACTTTGCAAGCCTAATGAGACTAGTGACACTCTTGTTGAAGAAATACCTTGTATTCAAGTGGACTATAGAAGGAAGACAAGCTTTTGAGGAGGTCCAGAAAGTAATTTCAACAGCCCCTGTACTTAGTAACCCAGACTTGTCTAAGTCTTTTATAATGTATGTTTATGGAGGAGAGTTCAGTGTTGTTGTCCTAACACAAAAACATGATCAACAAGAGGGAGAACACCCAATAGCCTTTTTCTTAAGGACTCTTAGGGAGTATGAAGCTAGATATAACTTTGTAGAGAAACAGGCATATGCTATGGTAAAATCCCTTAAGAAATTCAGGCATAAGGTATCAAGAAATAAGATTTTGATACTTGTGGCTCATCTTAGTGTCAAAGAATACATTATGGAAGGTGAAATTACTAAAAAAAAGAGAAAATTAGATAACAAAGATCCTTGAGTATGATTTAGAGGTCAGACCCACTAAGCTGGTCAGAGGTAGGGGGTTGTGCCAATACATGGCTCAAGATATTGAAAAGATGATAACTAAAGAAACAAAAAAGGAAAATGTATTGAGGATACAAGAAGTTGATCAGAACTCTTGGGTCACAAACAAAATCCATTTTATGAAACATGGGATTTTCCCAAAAGAGCTCTCTTAGGACAAGAGGAGATACTATAAGTAGCAAGGGGTCCATTTTGTTTTAATTGAACAAGTTATTTTTAGAAGAAATACTGATGGCATACTTTTAAGATGCATAGATAAAGATGAGGGTCAGAAAATACTACATGAAATGCACCATGGAGTCTCAGGTGGACATTTTTCTACAAGAACCACAACTATAAAGATAAGTCAGGCAGGTTATTTCTAGCCCACTTTATTTACAGACTATTATCAACTAGTCAAAAAGTGCCAATCTTGTCAGTATTATGTGGGGATGAGAAGGAATGCAGCAATGCCCCTTAGTCCTATAATTGTTGATGAACCCTTTGCTCAATGGGGTCTTGACTTCATTGGAATGATTAATCCAATGTCGAGTATGGGACACAAATGGATTCTAACTGCCATAGATTATTTTACCAGATGGAGTGAGGTAGTGCCACTCAAAGAAGCAACAGAAAATGTGATCCTAGACTTTTTGGGGGATATCACTACTCGCTTTGCACCTCCTCGTACCATAATTTTAGATAATTCTAAGGCATTTTTAGGGGCAAAAATATCTGACTTTACACTAAATTATGGAATCTATCTGAAAACTTCCTCAAATTATTACCCTCAAGGTAATGGTTTGGCAGAATCAACCAACAAGAACTTGATTAAACTTATTAAGAGAGTAGGCGGTGATCATCACAAAGAGTGGCATAAAGTGCTTAATATAGCATTGTGGGCTAATATAATTATGCCTAAACAAGTTCCAAAAATGTACACATATGAATTAGTCTATGGTAAGCCTATTGTAATGCCCTTGAGCTTGGAGATTCCTGCTCTCCAATTATTAAAATAGATTGAAATTGAGGAAAATGGCCCCTTGCAAGTCAGACTTGTTAAACTCTTAGAAGTTTAAGAAAAGAGGAATACAACACATGAATCATTAATGAAACATTAGAAAATAATCAAAGATTACTTTGATAAGAAGACTTCAAACCCCCATTTTGAAGTAGGCTCAGTTGTTTTGAAATGGGATGCGAGAGCTGCCAAGCCGAGTCAACACACTGAATTTGAGGCATTGTGGATGAGCCCCTATAAGATTTGTACATGTAAACAACAAAATTCATTTGAGCTTGAAATGATGGAGGGTGAACCTAAAGAAATCCCTATGAATGGGATCTACTTGAAACGTTTCATTTAAGTAGTATCTCCCATGCATTATAGTTAGATAGTTTCCCTTTCCTTGTTGCTCTATTTTCCCATTTTTCTTTCCCAGTCTTTCTTTTAATAAGTGTTCTATGAACATGTGGTTGTGGCTCAAAGTCTTTTCAAAAAATTTGAAACTCTTGCATTCACTAAATCTCTCTTAAATCCCCAAAATTTCCCAAGGTACCTTTACACAGCCACTTTTATGACGTGTTTGACACATTGTCCCATGCAAATTTAATAAGATTTACTAATGGTTATCTAATTTTAATGACATTTTAAAGACTTGATGGGTCGTTAAATACCCTAATAACAAGATTTAAGGCTTAACAGTGTCTCATCCATTCCTACGTCTGCTAAGAAAATCCATGTTACCTACATTTTCAATTCATAGCAAAACCTACTTAGTAAAAGTGCCTTCCCTATTGTAAAGCTCCATACTTGTTACATAAGTTCACTAATTCCCAATATAGACATAGATATGGAGGAGGCACAGTCTTCACAATAGGGGTCTAGGATTTATGAATCCATTGATAAGCTTCTCATTATCAAATTATATGCTTCAGCCCCTGCACAACCCTTAAGGACCTATCCAAGGACTAGAGTCCCTGAAGTTGGTTATGTGATCGACCTAGCAAAGGTGAAGAATTTTGTAGATGGAATCATAGACCTAACCCTTCAAAAGTTTGGCAAATCTCTGTGAGAAGGGGCAAACCAAAGATGTATCTAGAGGGCCAAGGCTAGGCAATTTGAAACATTTGGGATGAGGATATGGACTTCTCAATTAGAACAATTCATTATCCCAGGTGTACATCCGTGCCTTGACTTAGTTGAAATATGTGAAAAATTGTTTCATGCACCTTTGAACACCATACAATAGGGTCAATTCATGGTGCAAATTACATCGAAGGCCCTCAGGGACATGTTAGCCCTATATCATGACAAGATAGCCACATTTCCCACCATTGCCAAAATGCAAAAAACATGGGCAAATGTTAATAATCAATTGAAGTTTCTCAGATCAGAATTGTAATTAAGGGATGATGATACCACTGTGCCAGTACTACCAATAGGATGAGCACAATTTTCACAGGCTAGCCAAGAGGCACTATCCATGATGGCATTCATTTTTGGAATGAAAGAGGACATAATTGTCTATGATTGGCAAATGGCCATTCTCTTCAGATTAAAAACTGTAGACAAGTCTCAAGAGTATCAGTTGGAATTCTCTAAGTAGATTGCCTATTCAATGGTTAACCAACTCACCCATTTCAAATCTAAAGGGGTTTTTAGGTATTCTTCTTATCTATTTCACCTCATGTTGTATCAAAACTCTGGCATCTTTTCACAATATATACATCTGAATATGTATGACCCAAGTTTTGGTCATAATAGGACCATTCTTGTGTTCGCATGGACACATATCTTATCCAAAACATCTGACCCATATGAATTTTGGGAAATTTTTGTTGCCCCTGCCTTTTGTCACCTAAGCCTAGAGCCTATTAAAAATAGATTAACTCCAAGTGTCAGAGGCCTCATGACAAATTGCACTATTCCCTGTGACTACTTTTTTTGAACTCATCATACCATCATTAGGGTCCATGGTTTTAATGGAGAACCAGTGTTGTTACCCAAGATTTTGACTCCTAGGTTAGTGTTCTTAGAGGTCACCTGGAAAGTGTCTATGGTTGATAATGACTATGGCACTGGGAAGAAGAAGAAGAAAATGTATGATATTCCATGGGTAAATAACAACATGGACTTAGAGGTCAGAGATGCTAAGCACTTATTGTTGAGAAAGCTAGCCTTCCTAGGTTTCTTTCTGATTGAGGATAAATGGAGATATGACCCAAATAGTTTCATAACATTATGGATCAAGAATAACAAGGTTGGTGCTAAAAATTGTGCATGAGGGCTGTCCCTTTTGGGAAGATAGAAGAAACCCTAAGGAAGATATTCCTGATTTGTATGTATAATTGATAGATTTGCCCTTTCAGGAGGCTAGGCCATGGTAGACCTTTTATGTTAAGAAAAAATATTTTGACCCTAAAATTAGAATGACTTTTGGTTTAAAAAGGGCATTAAAGAACAAAGAATGGAAACTCGAGAAAATAGAAGCCTATTGGAAGTATAGGCAGGATATTTTTGAGATAACTCACTCTTTTGGTAATGTAAACTCAGATGAGAAATGGGAGGTAATTTGGGATGAATGGCATCCATCTCCTATCTCTATCCCTGATATAACCAAACTATAGACATAGGGTGGAGAATCAGAGGAGGAAGCAGAATCCACTCATATAATGCAGGCCCCAAGACAAACCTCATCTACAGTTGCTATTGAAAAACAAAAGAATGTGTTATCCTCACCACCTAGAGCTTATTCATTAGTGTCAACCTTTGGGGTTCCCAATTTTGTGTAATCACCACTAGTAGCAGTGGTAAATGTTGAAGAGAAGGAAGCACAACAAGAAGAAGAAAGGCCAAGGAAACATAAGAAGGTGAAACTTTAGCCTAATTCAGATGAAGAGGTAACCTCACAACATCAACCACTAAGTACATCTATTGCTCCTTAGGTACGTGTTATTTCTCCTTCTTCTTCTCAGTCTTTTTCTTCTTCTATAGGGGTGGCAATCCCAACTGATCAAATATTATCCCCTGCCACCTCTAATGTGTTAATTTATCAATTTGCCCCACCTATTACTACTTAGGCCATGTCATCACAGGCCACATCATTACCTCCCTTTTCCCCCTCTGTCCCAAATAAAATGCATCCCTAGATTCCCCCTAGCCAACATTTGTCTATTCCCTATGGATTGCCACAGGGTTATCCTTTTGTGGGCGGGTATATTACCTCTCCCTCTAGATTCCAAGCTCAAGAAAACACTGATAAGAAGGCTAGGGAAGCCTGGATGGATAAAAATAAGAGGAAAGATAATAAAGCTTTGGCTACACCACACATGAGGTCACTATTTGACCTAATCCAGCAGTAGCTAACTATGACTCATTTGTCACCTAATGTAGTCAAGCCAAATGAGTAGATGCAGCCTCAAGATTATACAATGAGTGCAGTGGCTATGGATATGTCACTTTTTAGACCACAGGATAGGGTTAAACTACTAAATGAAGCCACTTATGTTGTAGCTATTGATTATTTAAAAGTATCAAAGAAGCTACAGAAGATGGAGGCTGATCTAACTCAAGAGAAAGCAAATGGTAGTAATTTGGCTATAGAAATCAAAACAAAGAGTTACAAGATATTATTTCTTGTCAGACTAACCAAGCTATTCAAGCCCTAAATGCTTCTTTGAAAGAAGATCTAACACAAGAGAAAGCTACAATGACAGCCCTAAGGTAGGAAAAAGCAACACTATAGAAAAAATGTCAGGAAAACCTACAATAGGTCACTCAGTTCCAGTAGAAGTTGTTGGATGAGCAAAACAATACTGCCACCATACAAGCCCAAATTCAAGCTGAGCAATAAATAACAAAATATTTGACACTTGAGTTGGCTAATAGGCCAAAGAATGTAGGAGTTCTGAACCTGGTCAAGGAGCTATATGTATCAATATGGAAAAGAATCTCTGAGGAGATTACTCAGCTCAGACCCTCTCTAACTTTCCTGCTAAATGCACACAAATTGTGCAAAAAGGTGGAAAATTCAATTCAGGCCACTCTGTCCACTGTCTCTTTGAGAGTGTTTGATTCTCAAATGCTACTGTAAAAGCTATATGACACAACTGATGGAACGTTATCAGCAGTAGAGATTAGTGACATAGTGATTACTGCAAAAAGGGTGAATGAAGTTCTTAGTTGTAACTCCACAACAATTAATTGCAAAGAGGTCCTAGATGTGGTAAAAGAGGGAATAAAAGACATGAAGCAGCATATTGAAGATCTGGTGCAATTGGGTCTTCCCTCCCCTTTTCCTGATAGCAACACTATGTTAATGGTTGATGAGATTAAACCTTTGTTGTTAGCCAAAAAAATGATCAGTCAATTTTCCAGGGTTTAACAAATGATTCATCAGTGCCAGAAGTAGAAGCTATCTTGATCCCCATGGCCCAGCTTGATTTCCAATTGAAGGCTACAGTTCATGTTTTGTAGATTTTTTCACACAAGGACATCATCAACCTTGATCTATCCTTCCAAGAATTTCAAAATAAGTAGGGACCATCTGATGCTGAATGGTCTATTCATCAGATGGCCTTACAGAAGTTGTGATTTTTGCCACATTTTTATATATTCTATGGATTCTTTTTGAGTAGGCTCAAAAGTCCTCAAGGTGGCCAAGAATTGTAGAGTAAAATACTCTACATTTTATTTTGAGTTTCAATTGTGCACTCCAAGTTTTGTCCCTACATGTTTCAGTTTCGAGGCAGTGAGGGTTATGACACAGGGCATGGGTGTTTCATTTTGCACAAGTTTTTCATTTTGCCTAAAGTTTTGTCTAAGTCTCAAATTCAAGCAAAAGCTACCAAGTGTCATCTATCGGGACACATTATAATTTGTTTCTAAAAGCAGCAGAATCTGCTATGTGTCCCGTTATAACTCAGTGAAGCATGATAAGTGTCAGCATGCACGGTTTCTTCATTTTATTTTATTGTTGAGTAAAGGCTGTGGTGGGCCCCAGGTTTTTCTTCTAAAGTGGAAGCCACCAAGTGTCATCATCCATGTGAATCTAAAATGAGTCCTGAATGTTTCTATAGTATAGCTAAAGCTCAGTAGAGATCACCACATGTCATCTTCAATAGGACTTTCAAAAGGTATCTAAAGCTCAGTGGAAGCTACAAAGTGTCATCTTCCATAGGATTTTTAAAAAAGTTTCTAAAGCTTCTATAGACAAATGAAAGCTTCCAAGTGTCCTCACTTGTTTCACAGTGGGAAGTGTCACATGTATCTAATTTAGCCAATGAACTTGTAGAGAGGCCAACCATTTCAGATCCAAATAATATCTTCTGTTAGAAACTTCCAGTTATGTTAGATTTCAATTAGACCATTGGGATTGGATCTTGTAGGCAATCTAGAGCCATTCTTATGCTATAAATATGGGTGTAGATCACAAGTTTAAAGGAGGGGTGAAAATCATCATTAGAAGAGAGAGAGAATTTTCTGCAAGAGATTGTTATCAAGAAGTTTTTTTAGACTTTCTTGTTGTGGCTAGTAATATCATTTGCCTTTGTTCTGTTTTCTTGATTTAGAAAATTTGTATAACTATGCATGTGTTAGTGCCTTTTATGTGACTGGAAAATTAATAAGAAGATTGAGTTATGTGCCTTTTCTGATATTTTCTGTGTTACTACAAAAATCATCTAAGTTGTGAGCCTTTGATTCTATTTGTTTCCATCTTTTACATTGATCATGCATTGTTTACTCTTTAATGTAATTTAATCCTAAAGATAGCTTCATTGTGCTAGTATTAAGGGATGAATTAAACTCAAGCACATCACCATAGTTAAAAATTATTTCATTGCATTGGTGATTTTATTTAATTTTTATCACTTTTCTCACAATACATATGAGATAAATAAGAGCCAGCGTCTTTAAAATCTAGAGGTCATTTCAGGTCGCAAGTCCCACATTCCTAAAACTTCCCATTGTTGGTGTTGGAAATAGTGCAATTTTAAGCATCAACAACTACTTCAGACAAGGGCAAACATCAAATAGTATCCATCATTTAACTAACACATAACTCCCTCATATGAGCATCAACATGGAAGAATTTCAACCAAATATGATATTAATGAAACAAAAATAAATACCAAAAATAATGACAAAGTTTAAAAACTAGTCAAGAATGTTGAACACCATATCTTGAACCTAATGAGCACTAGCACTGCCAAGATGATAGTGGCACTAGACAGTCATGCCACACTCTTAATAGTAACACCATAAACTAGACACTAGCACTCAGAGTGGGACAATGGTACCACCTTTTACAAAATAGGCCAAAATAGCCTTTTTATATCAAAATCAATAATATAGAAAACTAAAATGATTAAAAAAAATAAATTAAAATTTAGGGTACCTTACCAAGTGAACCTCCTCCTTAATATGAATAAGTGTGTTAACCTCCTCATAGCACGATAACCTAGCATGTCATCTCCTCATCATGTTTCTCTCTCTCAAAATAAAACTTATTCCCACTCAAATGATACAAATGACAATAATTCAAAATGACCTATTTAAGTCATCACTTACTCAATTCCACCCTATTTAAGGTTACCCATGCATGCCAATTTTGTTACTTAATACAATTATCTTATTCTTTCCATATCTTAAGAACTGTATCTCTAATTTTTGAACCATTTATTATACATTGGAATTGATACTAATATACTATATCCCATATTGGTAAAACCAATACTCTCTTCCTTCTCAAACCTATAAAATGACAAAAACAATTATATTCTATTAACCATATAATGGACCAAGTATGTATATAACTACACACTAAATTATCAAACTCTAACACAGTCAACACATTATTCAAACCTAATACAACATCACAATTGTCAAGTAAACACCATCAAAATTGATCCTTACCACTTTTGGTAATATATCCTCTTCATAGTCTCAGATCTCTCATCAAAAGGGGGGGAAATATGCTTAGATTACTTTAGACATACAAAGTTACTTTTAGATTTTTAGACATAGGTATTCAGAGTCACAAATTTTAAGGGATATAGACAAACATGTCTACATAGGTTTACACAAGCATTTAATTTCACAACTTATTCATATTATACATATATGTAGGTCTACACATGTCTACGTAGGCTTATACAAGTATCCAAGGTCAATTTTTTTCTAGAGATATAGACATATAGGTCTACACAGGTTTACATAAGCATTTAGTTGAACAACATTTTCAAATTATATAGACATACAAGTCTACACATGTTTACATAGGCATTTAGTTTCACATATCATTTATATTATATATACATACATGTATATAAAGGTTTACACATGCATTCATTTACAAAACTTATTCAAATTATACGGACACACAGGTCTACACAAGTATTCAGATATATACTCCACATAGATATACAACTTTGACATAGGTATACTAGTTCATTCAGATATTCATATACATATTTATATCTGTCAAATATCAAGATTAGGGGGTATAATGTAGAACACATGTTCTTCATTCCCATTTTTACATTTACCATAGTACACTAGTATAATCACCAGTATCCTCACTAGGTTTTCACTAGTTTGGGTCACATGGTTGTCTATAGTAGTTGATCCATAACAAAACACTAGACTTAGTTTACATTACTTAGATTTAGATTGTGGGCAAGTGAGCCTTATTTCTCCACACCTTCAGTTTACATTACTTAGATTCAGAGTGTGAGAAAGTGAGCCTTGTTTCTCCACACCTATAATTTAAATTAATCAAATTCAAAGTGGGTTAAAGTGATCCTTATTATTTTATGCATTCATTTTATATTACATATATTTAGAGTGGGTTCAATCGATCCTTGTTTCTCCACAGATTCAATTACACACACTCAATTTTAGTACAAGGGAATTTATTACATATGTTTCCTTTCAAATATTACACTCCAGTTCTCATCCACTTATCTAGCCAAGAAGTGGTCCAAGTCTATATTACATTCAAATAGGTAACTACAAGTATTCATTTCTACTTTGTTTTACTCTAGTACTTCCATTTCATTGCATTACTAAGAATAAAAGGGGGGCAAATGTAAACACCCTAATTTGGTGAAGTAGCCATAGGTACTATCTTTTATTTATATTTCACACAAAGGATCTTAATGATGGTTATATCCCTTGTTCACATGGTCACCTTGAGTCTTTTGATATTTCTTATGCCTTTTTATCACTATTTTGACACCCCAAATAGTCATTGGTCACCTTTTCCTAGTCTCAAGGTCCCCTAGCCTATCATCCATGATTTTTCTCTATTTTGAGCCTTTGGACATTATCACCATTTTCAAGATAATAGTACCACATGGGACTACTTTCCACTTTTGACTTTAGTGTTTGAAGGGCCCTTTCACTTGTGTTCTATTGATAACCCCTCAGTGACCCTTCTCTTACATTTTTTATATGTTTTTAATGACATGTTGGCCAAAAAATAAGCTATTATATTCATAACAAATATCATCCTATATAAAGAGCCTCACAAGTCATTTACATCTACAACTCACTATTTTTGGCACTTACTACATAAAATCAATCAATAGTACAACTCAAATACTCTGCATACTACTCCACATTCACAACTAGACATTTGCATGTTTTAAAAAAAAGGGCCTTGAAAAAATTCATCCTAGTATATTGTGAAAGATAATGGTGCACATTACCGAAGGGAAAAATACATGTGGTTTGAGACCCCTAACATAGGGATTAATATAGGCAATGGTCTAGACAACATGGGTTCTCTTACATGAAATTGTAGCATCCCACAACCCAATTTTTCACTTCTTTTTACATTTGATTATTTCATGTGTGCAGGTATTCATTAGGGTTTTGGAGAATAATCATATAACACAATGATATATTTGATCCCTTACATGAAAATAAATCACCTATAGGACCCTCAAGAACTCTCGTAACTTCTCTAAAAGTTGTAGATAGTCACTATAGGAGGGATACTAGTATCAAGTTTGGACACTAGTGCCACATGATGTTAATATCCTAAGTGAGGCACTTTTGTCCAAAGCTATATCTCTAAAAATAATCTATAAATAAAAGATTTTTCTTTTCCTAATCATTCATCTCTAGTATTAATATTTGTGAGAAACTCTATGTATATCCAGATGTGTCCATCTTCTCCCCATATTTACTATTTTTAGAAAGTTACATAGAATCAATAAATCATAATTTTATTCCACATTTACAATAGACCCAGACCTTTAATCTAGCTGAATATTTACATAATAAAACCTTTAAAAGGTTAAATCAACTTGTATCCTCTAGATCTAAAAGGGAGGAGAATTTTGGCTATTAAGATTAATAAGAAATTTTAAGCATTATTATATAATTAGTCTTGGTGTATAAATATCATTCTTCTCCAAACTTATTAATCTTATAAAAGGTTCCATAAAACTAATATCTTAGTATTTTGGTTGTGTATGAGTATTATTCTAATACATTTATTCATATATTTCTTATTACTAATTTGAATGCTTTTATGTAATAATCACAATCTCCTTTTATAGATGTGCAATTAAAGTTTCACAAATGTAACAATCCTTGATTATATATGCTAAGTTTTATTGTATTATTTTTCCCTTATACTCTTAATTGTGTTTTATTGTTTATTTAATTATAGTATCTTGAAAAAACATTGGTTTTTGATTTCTTGTCCAACCCCTACTTCAAGAGCCAACTGAGAAATGTTTCATCTTATGTGATCTCAAGGCATTCCTTTCTACCCTACCTTTCTTTGTCTTTTAAGTTTATTTTTATCAATCCCCTCTTAGGTCAGATACATAATCAATCCATCCATCCCAAGTAGATATATATTTACATCATATCCTAATCATCTGAGGTAAACAACTTCTCTAATCACTGTTAATCCATCAACAAGTTATTTACAAAACACAATACCCTGAAACTAGTTTCTTGAAGTGAATATTTTTCACTAATCCTAAAACATTATAGGCTACCTCTCATGGTCCCTAGTTTAAATAAAAATTACATAAACAATAATTACTGGATAGGATTTTTCCTATGTATGTTTATGTAAAATTTAAAAAAAATACATATTTTTGTAAAACCAATAGGTTGTAACAACTAGTATCAGACCATAGGTCTAATTACTTAGACCTAATTATTACACTAACATTAAAATATTTATAATATTTTATTAATGATAATTGTACATGGAAGATCAAATGTTGATGGGTATTCTAATGAGAACCCTAAAGATGATCCTAATCAGCTAGCAATTGAACATGTTACAAAGCTCAATCAGATCCTTATTTCCATGAATGAAACAAGGGAAACATTAGAATCCATAGAGTAGGAAGTTCTTAGGTAGAATAAGGAAAATGAAAAAGAATATCCAAAGGAGAAATAATCTATTCAAGAAGATCCTAGTGATCAAGGTCAGGTAGAGGAGTATCAAGTAGCAAGAACATAAGTAGTTATAGAACTTGTGCAAGGTATAAATAACATGAAACCACCAAGGTTTGATGGTATAATTATGAGTGATAAATCTAAAGCCTAGCTTACAAATATGGAAAAAAAAATTAAAATTTTAAAATTAATTTAGTGTAACCAAGGTTATTTAGGGCTCCTATCAACTTATTGGTGAAGCAACAACTTAATGGGATAATAAGAAGCTAGATATAGGTCTTGACTCCACCACCACCACCACCTGGGAGTAGTTTGTAGCCTTATCTAGAGCTTGATGGATACCATAGTTATATTTTTATTATAATTTAATATATTTAAGAAAAATTAAATTAAGGATACCTATTAATAAATGAGTAATGGAAACAATTCACAAAGCTTTTGAAATTTATACCTCACTACTAAAAATATGAATGTTTCTAAATTAGGAAGTTAATCATGGATTTAAAGCCTCAAATTGGGTGTGATGTGGATGTTCATGGTCCATACACCATGGACCAATTTTATGATAAAGTGATTAAGCAAGAAAGAAATTAGAAATCACTTTATGAAGTCAGAGATAAATTCAAAAATGAAAATTTATAAGCTCAAAAACTATTTTCAAGAAAAAAATAGAAATGGAATGATGATCCAAAACACAAAATCTTTGGTTGAAAGATAAATCAAGAAACAAGAACAACCTAATTGTACTAATTCTATCTCTGAGAAGAGATGTTTTATTAATCAAATTTACAGACCCAAACATATGCCTATATCTAAAAACAGATGTCTGATTTCCATTTCAAGTTAAATATTAATTTATACACATTTTTAAGGTAGGATGAGGATGTGGAAGGTCACCTATCTCGAGGGATATTAAGTGGTTTAATTTCCATGATTTACAATAATACATAATGTGAGGAATTACTATTTTTAGAAACTTACTATTTTTAAACTACACTACTAAAATTAAAATCTGGGGCACTTACATTTGGTTTTTAGGGGTCAAAACCCACTAATCAGATCTCCATGCCATTTTATAGTATTCCCCTCATTATTAAAGTTCCAATGGTTTAAAAGGGGAATCAAATGGAGCTATGGTGCAAAATCTATGGCTCCCAGAAGTTCTACCACTAATTGGGGTAGAACTGTCACCTAAATTGTCACCTGAAATATTACCCAGATCAAATGATAATTCCAATAATAGGTTCAATAGGTAGAATTCAAGGTTTCATAATAATAGGGAAAAAAAAATATGGAAATAGTTTAAAATAATAATTCAAGGGAAGAAATCAATCTGAGAGGAAGGGACCACCTATTTGATTTTTTACATTTGGAGGAGACCATTATGCTAAGGACTATCCTTGATGGAAGATAAAAGGAAAAAATAAGAATTTCTCTACCTCTACATCATAGTAGGTACCTTCCATTAGTGTATTCATGTGCTATTGACAATCACCAAGATAAATTTAAAGATTATCCCATCAAATTATTAGGTATCTTATTTGGGCATCATATTTCTATTTTAATAGATATAGGAGCCACTAAATATTTTCTCTCCTGGAATGTTAAATAAATTATCTAGGAAGGCTAATTTTAAGGCAAATTCTTGGTTAGGGAAGTATAATATTGAATCTAAGGTCAAATTAGACAAGTGTATCATTGATTTTAAGTGATGCAGAGGCATGGGGAGAATTCCTTATAAACATTATCATTTTTTTTAGTTTCCATAACTGATCTCATTCATGGGTTAGGCTTGTTCTTGATTATCCATGTCTCAATCTAGATTTCCACTTTTGATGAGGTCTTAATAGTTACTTTTTATATGCACCTATTTATTGTTATCCTAAAATAATTTATTGATATAAATAACCTATTTCCAGTGGCTGACAACTCATCCTCTATCTTATACAAGTCATTCCTTCTACAACCTCCTTCATATGCTTACACTAGCTAACATTGGTAAGTAGTCCCTTGGTCTCAAGGTCCAATTTTTGTTAAGAATGTTAACGACTCAATATCATATCTTCAATCATCCTAAATGATATTATTATACCTTTTTGAACCTTCTTCAACCCTTGAATCATTATTTACCTTTGTATTCCACACACAAACCTTACATTGTCTTTACAAATCTTGTAGCCTTTTTTTGGCATTTCTCCTTGTTGGGAGAAACTAACACACTTTATAAATAAATTTATTACATATTAAATAAACCTTTTTGTCCATATAACTCATACCTTTACCTTTTGGTACAACTCCCAAGGAACTACACACTTACTTCTTTAAGCTACCCCTTAATTAGCCCTCCAAATAGACAAATATCCTTTGTCTGAGAAATGTACAGAAAACCAATCCAAAATAATGATATTTTTGGATACCATTTTTCCTCATTCATATTAATCAATCATTTCTTTCCCTTCCTCTTAAGATAAATTTGTCTTACCTTCAGTACCCTTATTGTATTAAGCCTTCCTTAAACCTAGTGTTATGACACAGTCATGAAATCCATAAAAATGAGGATTGTAAAATTCTAAAATATATTTGATAATCTAGAACACATTTGTTTATGAAATAATAAAAAAATTTAATCAATATTGGATGGTTAAATCTCTCTAAAACAACAAAACCCTAGATCTAGGGTTTCGTTTCCTTACCTGCACATAGGGCTGAGAGCCTAAATAATTCCTTTTCTTGAGTTAAAAATCACTTCAAAAGATATAATAAACTTAATTAGGTCTATTTTGACCTTTTATAACTCCTCAAATGGTTTATAAACCTCCATTTATCTATTCTTGGCTAAAAACCTCAAATACTCAGTAGATTGTGTATTCTTTCTTAACTCTGTAGGGGTTTTTCTTGAACTATGTTACTCCAAAATCATTCCAAACTTCCCAATGGAACCATTAAAATTTTATACACCTTAAAAATATAATAATAATAAAATACAATTACATTCTCTTTTCAAATCATTTAATCTCTCAATGTTCTTGAATTAGCAAATATGACTTATATAACATACGCAAGTTTCTCATAGAGTTGTAGACATTCACAGGGTTTAGATACCTTCCCATAAACACTGTCAAACCTTAATAATTTTAAAAGCATACTAACATACAATATATTACTCTATAATCCCATATCTTGTGTTTTTTCCTTAATACCCTACAGACAGGGCATGGGCAATGTGCACAGGGTTTCCTTCTTAAGACTATATATTGTCATTTTGATCAATGTTTGAACTTTAAGACCTGAGTCTTACATTCCAAAACTATGTAGTTTAGAGACACATCACTTTAATAAAATTCATATATAATCTTTACACAATAATCATTACATAAGTATCAACTTACCTCACTTGAGAGGATTTTATGCAAGAAATAGGGTATGTAGGCAGAATTAACACAATATCTATGTGCCTCCACTTAATGTATTTTATCCAAGCATTTGAAGGTGCTTTAAAAAAAAAATCCCAATATGAATTTAATGATAAATAGTCTCATCACCCTTGAGGAAATTACTCAAATATCCATTATTTTAACTATGACATGCAATTTATATCCAACCTATAAGTATTCACAAAGAGGTACACATATAACCATATTAACTCATGTATTACAATGAAAAACTATGAAACATCAATGCCTTTATAAATAATATAGAGGGTATAAAAAATAACTCTTCTTATTCACTTGGGCCATTCATGGATATTAAAAAATAATCAAAATAAGGACTTCATCAACCCTTCTTGAGAGATACATTCATTCTTGTTTTCATTAGTCCCTTTGTCCTTCTGGGAGCCTCTCAACTCTATTCCTATCTCCTCTATGCTATCCTCTTTATACAATGAATCTCTCTCCATTTAAATGTTGGTTTTATTGATTAGTTACAAAACAACTTATTATTTTTGAACCCAATGTATGGGTGAAGGTTACAAAACTAAAACATGACCTCTAACTTGACAAACTAGACCTTTGGACTTCCATTCCTCTTTTACATGACTTCCTTACCCTATTGAACAAAGTTCTTCTCTCATTAGACTCTCTTAAGACCCCTTTTTTCTTGTTCATTATAATATTAAGCATGAAATATACTGAGAGGGGGGATGAATCAGTATGTTATATATCTTTTACTTAATCAGATTTCTTTTCTTTAACCACTTAATCACACATTTAAGATATACAATAAAACTGAAACAATAATATGCACCACATATGAGAGAGAGAGAGAGAGATAGAGAGAGAGAGAGAGAGAGAGAGAGAGAGAGAGAGAGAGAGAGAGAGAGAGAGAGAGAGAGAGAGAGAGAGAATTTTAACATGGGAACCCATAGTGGGAAAAAACATGGAGAATAATCTCAAGTATATGAATGAACACCAACACAAATTACAAATTTTGCAAGCACCAACTTGTAGGAGCACAAACCCCTTTGTCAAGCACCAACACAACAACTATTTGTGAGCACCAACCCATAGGAGAATCGACCCCTTGAAAAGATTTATGAGTACCAACCCCTTAAAATAATTTGTGAGAAGCAACCCATAGGATCAATAACCCCTTTTGTGTATAAAACACAACTATCTCTCAATGTTGCTTACTCAACAAATGATAAAACTCTACAATATCTCTTGCTTTTCTCTCCTTTTTTCTTGTATAAAAAAATTAAAAAACCATGAACTATCTTGCATATTAAAAATGGCTTCTCTAACCTTTATTTATAACTTTCCAAATGACCTTTGGCATTCACCCTTTGTGAACCTTCAATACTTATGGAAAATGGCACCAAATTTGTATGACCCTTCGTATCCTTTTACTTGAAAAGTCACATGGTGACCCTTCATAAGCAAATGCATCCTTTCCTCTTTTGTCTTTATCTTTGTGACCTTTCAAATTCTTTAAGGTGATTCTTCAAGGAAAAATGCACCATACCCTCTTTTTTCTTCACTTGGTGACTCTTGAAATTCCTCAAGATGACTCTTCATGGGAAAATGCATCACATTCCTCTTTTTTCTTTACCTCGTGACTCTTTGCCTTATCCATGGGCCCTCTTTTGACTTTTATACAATCAAAATTATATTTGTTAATATTAAATAAATATTAACACACATTAGCCAAGATATGATTATTAAAAACACCATTAAATGATATGGGGCCTTTAGTACCAATGCTAGACCTTTGACATCAATGGCAATATTTTTAACAATCTCTCCCTTTGCCATTAATGGTAGCCTCAAACTAAAACTACCACATCTTAAAACTTGCACATACTACCATCTAAAAAACATTTAGTAACTCCCCTTTCTATAGTAACCTATACCTATTTATACACATGTACATGTACCTATTCTTCTCCCCATTTGACATCAATGGCAAAGGGCCTATCTTGGAGCTAACACTTAGCTCCCCCTCAATTGATGTTGATCATCAATGGTAAGAAGTAAAATAAATTACTCCCAATTTTTCCCACATATACTCAAATGTGTCTTTTGGTAGTACCTTTGTGAAAATATCTACAATCTACTCTGTAGTACTGATATATTCCATCTTAACCTATTGATCTACAACCTACTCTCTCAAGAAGTGATATCTAATGGGAATATGTTTTTTTCTTAAATGCATCACTAGATTCTTTGAAATATTAATAACACTTGTGTTGTCACAAAAAATATAAATAAGTTCATCATATTTTACCTTGATATCTTCCAAAGTTTACTTCATCCAAAGCACTTGAGTATAACACAATACTAATTCAATATATTTTACTTCAGTTGTAGAAAGTGATACTAATTTTTACTTCTTACTTATCTAAGATACTAAGCTATCACTGAGGAAGAAAGCTTCTCCACTTATAATCTTTCTATCATCCAAGCAACCTACCCAATATAAATATGTATAAATAACCAAAGTGAAATCTCTGCTTGTGGGATACCACAATCCATAATCCAATGTCCCCTTGATATATCTAAATATTCTATTCACTGACTAAAAATGACTATCTTTTGGATGTGACTGATATCTTGCAACCATACCTACTACATGCATGATGTCTAGCCTTGATGTTGTCAAATATAAAAGATTACCAATCATAGATCTATACAAAGATTGATCTGTAATAGGTGAATCTTCATCCTTGCTCAACTTATTTCTTGTACTCATTTTTGTGCCAACAGGTGCACAATTATCAAAACTAAATTTATTCAACACTTCCTTGACATATTTACTTTGAGATATGAAAATTTCTTTATCTGATTGAAATATTTGCAATCCTAAGAAAAATGACAATTCTCCAAGCATAGACATCTCAAATTCTTTTTGCATATTATCAAAAAATTCTTTTGTCATCTTTTCAATGTTTCCTCCAAAAATGATGTCATCAACATATACCACAACAATACATTGATGCTCACCTTCTATTTTGATGTAGAGATTATCTTCAACAAACCCTCTTTTGAAACCTTGATCTTGCAAGTACTTATCAAGTCTTGCATACCAAGCTCTAGGAGCTTGTTTCAATCTATACAGTGCTTTTTTCAATCTGCATACATCGATACTAACATTTGAGAGAATAAATCCCTTAGGTTGCTTAATGTAGACCTCTTCTTCTAGATTCTTATTTAGGAAGGTAGATTTGACTTCCATCTAAAACACTTTGAAAATTTCAAACATTATATATGCAAGAAACATTATAATAGCCTCTAGCCTTGCCACTGATGTAAAAGTTTCTTCAAAATCTATTCCCTCAATCTGGGCATATCTTTTACATACTAATCTTGCTTTATTTTTGGTCACTTCTCCATTTTCATTCAACTTATTTCTATAAACCCATTTTGTTCCTATACATTGTGATCTTTTGGTCTAGGTACTAGTTCCAAAGTATCATTATTTTCTATCTAATTTAACTCTTCATCCATTACTTTAACCCAATGCTTATCATGTCTAGCTTCCAAAAAAATTCTAGGCTAAATTTTAGATAACAAAGAGAAATTAACTTGTTCATATTCACTTACCATCATTCTTCTAGTGTGAATTCCTTTATTTATGCTCCGATCATATCACTTTCATTATGATTTTTCTAGACATGTTTGGATGGGGTTTTGGTGTCCTTTTTATCCTTTTTCCAATCTTCATCTGATTCTTCAAAATCTTCCTCTTCAATGATTCTAGGAATGTTTATTGGATCATTGATTCTTTGTGCTCCATCTTATTTTATCCTGACACTTGCACTTTCAACTATTTTCTTGGTTCTTTTATTATAACATTTATAAGATTTAATTTTTTAAGAATAACTAGGAAATATACCTTCATCTACTCTAGATTCAAACTTACCCAATTTTTTATCGATTCTCTTTATGAAGCATCTGCTACCAAAAACTCTAAAATAATCAACAATAGTTGGTTTATCTTTCCATATCTCATAAGGAGTCTTGTCACTATTGAATCTCAATAATGATCTATTCTAAATATGAATTGTTATACCAACTACCTATCTCCAATATTTATCTAGTATCTTGGATTCATTTAGCATTATCCTTTCATCTCCTAAATTGTTCTATTTCTCTATTCAAATACTCCATTTTGTTATGGAGTTATAGCTGTTGAATAATGTCTCTTTATTCCATGGTCTTCAAAATATTGAATAAACTGATTTGACATGAATTATCCTCCTCGATCTGATCTTAGGCACTTAATATTTATACCAAATTCATTCTCAACTAAAGCTTTGAAATGTCTGAAAGCTTTTGATTATTTATTTAAAAACATTACCCAAGTCATACTTGAAAAATGATCAATAAGCAACCTAAAATATTTCTCACCTTGAGTACTTTGAGTTCTCATAAGTCCACACAAATTAGTGTGAACAAGCTCTAACATCTGAGTGGCTGAGTATTCTTTTGTTTTGAACCAACTTCTATCCTATTTCCCATGCTAACAAGGTTCACAAAGCATGTTGGATGGATTTGTAATCTTTGGAAGATTTTTGACTGCTTGCTTCTTGTTGATATTGACAAGATTGTCTAAATTTATGTGTCCCATTCTCCTATGCCATAACCAACTCTCTTCAATCTAACTCAAGAAACATCTTTGACTTGTGATGTTTGATAACATATATAAATTGTTGCCTATTCTCTAAGCATCTGCAACCAACACACTTGAGTATTTTCTCCTAATTTCATAACCTTCTGCATAAAACTTTAGTGTGTGCCCTTGATCACACATTTTAATTACACTCAAATATTATGCTCAAGACCTTCTACATACAAAATATTTTTAGTTTTATTTCTACCATTATCCAAACTTAGTGTACCTTTTCTGGTAATTCTGGCAGTAGTATTATCTCTGAATTTTACTATGCCACCATTTATCTTCTTCAAGGTTATGAACTTACTCTTGTCTCCTATCATGTGCCTCAAACATCCACTATCAATGAACAATGGATTTTATTCATTTCTTGCATGCAAAGTTGTCTAGACCAACATAGAATTTTTAGGTTGTCTCTTCTACCATGAACCTATTTGAACTTTTTTATTGATGAATGGAGCCTTGAAAATCTTGTCCTTCTTGACTGATTTGAACATGATTTTACAATACCAAGATATGTATCTAAATTTATTACACTTGTAACATATTATGACCTCTTCATCAAACCCTAATAGAGGACCAAAAGAGTTATGGCTTCTGCTTGATTCTATATGAGTCTCTTCGTTATTTCTAAAATTGTTAGCCCTTTTTTGACATTCTATTTTTTTATGACTATATCTATTACAATAAAAATAGTAACCATAAAAATAGGATCTATTTATGTATCTTTAACCTAATTGCCTTTTGTATCTTTATTCCTTCTATCCTTCTTTGTTTGAGATGTCCTTTATATTCTTAACTTCTTCCCTTTTTATTTCCTCTTTTGTAAGAGCTTCAGAATAGCTCTTTCATTTTTTCTATGTTAACCTTGTTTATGAAAGTAGTGGTCTCCCTTTTCTCTTTTTCAAATCTAATACCTATCTTATTTGACATTGATCTTTGACTTTATAATATTTTATTCAACATATTATTGTTATTCTCAAATTTTGAATCATTGTTGGTCTATCATTGATTGCTTTATTTATTTTGTCAAGATCTACTTTTAAAGAAGTAATTTCAATAACATACCTTTCACATTCTTCACTTACTTTTTACAACTATGTTGTTAGATCTTTTTCATTCTTCTTGGATTCTTCAAAGTGTGCTTGTAGATCTTCAATTTTTTCCTTTGACTCCTTTTCATTTTTCTTCATCTAGAGCTTCAATATTTGATTCTTCTTCTCAAGATATTTTAACTCTTCTAAGGCATAAATGAGTTCTCTTTCCAGATTCACTTCAGCTTCATCTTATTCTTCTTCTTGATCATTTGTACTTTTGCTTAAAGAGGCATCTTCATGTATGGCCATGAATAGAATTTATTATTCTTCTAAATCACTAACTCCATTATCTTTGACTGAGCTAGGATCTTTGAATACAAACTCTTATTCTTGAATCCCTTCTTGAATTTTCCTTTGAAATTCTTCTTGTATGTAGAATTTCCTTCTTCATTATCACCATTACCCTTATTTGGGCACTTAGCTACAAAATGTCTAATTTTTTCATAATTAAAAAATTTAAAAGATAATTTTCCTTGATATTTACCTATGCCCTTTTTTGGCTTGCAAATGAATAGAGCTCCATTGTCATCTTCATCATCACTAGAACTGTCACTTGATTCTTCAATCTTAGCCTTCTCTTTCTTTGATGTCTTGAAATTAGATTCTCTCTTTGATGGTTTCTCTTGTTCAGTCCACATCTCATATGCCATAAGAATACCATATAGCTCATCCATATTTAGCTTGGCTAAATTCTTCATCTCTTCAATTGCCAAAAATTTTGCATCATATCTCAATGGTAGAGATCTCAAAAAAATTTGTACCATGATTGATTCTTCTAACTTTTCTCCAATACCTTGAATCTAATTAACTATTTGATCAACCTGAAAAAGGTAACTTGTTATATTTTCTTCCTCTTCCATATTCAAACTCTCAAACTATCTTTTAAAAGTCTGAAACTTAGCTTGCTAAACCTTTCCATCACCTTTGTAAATATTCTCAAGCTTTACCCAAGTGTTATGATCAGATTTACATTGCATAACTTTAAAAAAAATTGATTCACATAAACCACATAAAATATAACTTAAATATTTAGAATTATTTTCACTTGCATTATTTTCTACCAAAGTAGTTACAAGTGTCTATTGCTCTTCATATTCCTCCACCACTGCTTGCCAAATGTCGAATCCAAGGGCCATAAAATAAGTCCTCATCCTTATACTCCAAAAAGCATAATTTATACCATAAAAAAAAGGTGCCTTATTTTTAGAAAAACCTTCATGTGATATAGCCTTCATGCTTTCCCCGATATACCTTCAAGCTAAAAAACTTTTTCAAAAGGAACTTGCTCTAATACCAATTGTTAAGAATGAAATATACTAAGAGGGCGGGGTAAATCAGTATATTATATATCTTTTACTTAATCATAGTTTTTTTCTTTAACCACTTAATCACACATTCAAAATATATAATTAAATTGAAATAATAACATGCACCACATTAGAGAGAGAGAGAGAGAGAGAGAGAGAGAGAGAGAGAGAGAGAGAGAGAGAGACTAGATTTTTATGTGGAAACCCAAAGTGGGAAAAACCTTGGAGAACAATCTCAAGTATATGAATGAACACCAACTCAAATTACAAAGTTTTCAAGCACCAATTTGTAGGAGCACCAACCCCTTTGTCAAGCACCAACACAAAAACTATTTGTGAGCACTAACCCCTTACACAGTTTTATGAGCACCAAACCATAGGAGCACCAACCCCTCTTGTGTATAAACACAACTATCTCTCAATGTTTCTTACTCAACAAATGATATAACTCTACAATATCTCTTACTTTTCTCTCCTCTTTTCTTATATAAAACAATTACAAAACCATGAACTCTCTTTCATATTACAAATGACTCCTCAAGCCTTTATTTATATCTTTCCAAATGACCTTTGGCATTCACCCTTTGTGACCCTTCAATCCTCATGGAAAATGGCACCAAACTTGTATGACCTTTCCTATCCTTGCATTTTAAAAGTCACATGGTGATCCTTCATAAGCAAATGCATCCTTTCCTCTTTTGTAATTTATCTTGGCAACCTTTTGAATTCCTTAAGGTGACTTTTCATGGAAAAATTTATGATACCCTCTTTTATCTTCACTTGGTGACTCTTAGAATTATTCAAGATGACTCTTCATGGGAAAATGCATCCCATTCCACTTTTGCCTTTACCCCATGACTCTTTGACTTCTCTATGGGCCCTCTTTTGAATTTTATGCAACAAAAAATATATTTTTTAATATTAAATAAATATTAACACACATTATCCAAGATATGAATATAAAAAACACCATTAAATGATATGGGGCCTTTATCATCAATGTTAGACCTTTGACATCAACATCAATATTTCCAACATCTACTTGAAAATTCAAATTATAATTTTGGAGGGAAAACCTAAAATTAAAATTCTAAGATATCTCATGGCTACTTAAGACCTTTAGGACCTTCATTAGACCTCTTATCATGTACTTGAACCTTGAACACTAACGATTTGACCATTGTTTAACCAGTTGCGATAATATTTTAGATAATGATGTTCTTTAGCTTGATGTTCCTGCATCACTGAGATAAAGTTACAAGAATTAATCATGATATTCAATCTATATGCATAAACACTGAGATCATATGATGTGATCCTAAGAGTGAAGTAGCTATATAGGCATAAAGCTAACATTGAATACTTTATAAAAAAGGTTGAATGCTTAGATGATTTGGGAAATCAAACCCAAATTCATGGTGAAAAGAGAGTTGAAACTACGATAGATTTAAACCATTCAATTGATAATGTCTTAATCAAAGGGATGCCAAGTTTTATAGGTTAAATTTGATGAAATTAAAGGAACCAAGGAACCCTCTAATGAAGACTACCCCTTTCTATAAGAATTATAAGATGTTTTTTCTAGAAGAGTTATCTAGTTTACCTCCTAAAAAAAATTGACTTCAATACTATCATCATTATAGGGCCAATTGAAAACTTAATCTAAGTCTCCCTAAAAAATGAAATCAATTGAATTAGTTGAGTTAAAATCCCAACTTCAAGAAATGTTGGCCAAAGGATTGATTTAGCCAAGTGTTTCACCATGGGGTGTGCTTATATTTTTCATAAAGAAAAAGGATGGAACTCTTCATGTTATTATATATTACAAGATGTTGAATAAATAAACCACTAATAACATGTATCTGCTATCCTACATTGATGATCTTTTTAATCAAATGTAAGGTGTAACAATATATTCCAAGATTGACCTTCAAATAGGGTACCATCAGATGAGGATTAGGGAGAATGATATTCCAAAAATAGATTTTATTATCATATATGGGAACTATGATTTTTTAGTTCTTCCTTTTGAAATAAGAAATGTAGACACCTAAAACTGGCCACCGATAACCTCCAATCAAGCTTTTGGCTAGTTTCCATCTAAAATGCACAATTTGGCCTAAACACACTAAAACACACAAAATGATGTGAAAATGATATATAATGAAGTGCTGATTTTAGCTAGGGTATCCCTTAAATGGGGATAATGAAATTTATGGGCCAACTAACTTTGATCAGTCCATTTCGAGTCAAAATGCCAAATTTGCACCTGTGTACTCTGGACTACTCTTTCCTATCAAATTTTTTACACTATCAAATATTTTTCACAAGACTCATGCCTTTGTTATTTATTTTTGGAAACATTATAAAAGGGAATATACATCTAATTCATCTAACTGTGGACTTCTAATTCTAATCCAATCAAATTTAGGACCAATAACAAGGCATTCTGATCAATTTGAGTAAATTTTGCATAAAGTGCTTAATCATGCTTAAGAGCTAATTAACCCAAATCAAGGCTTAATTAATAATTACATGGAAACTTGTTGAATATTTGTTTTTATAAATGAATATTGAATATATGCATCATCAAGTGACCTCATTTTTTGGGAAGACATTCTTAGGCCATAAATGCCTCAAATATTAATATTCATGCCTCCCATGCCTCATCAATGCCTTCCATGATGCCCTCTATGCCTCTTAATTGCCCCTTATTCCAATGCCATGATGAGGATAATTATAAACTTAATTCCAAAAATTTAATTAATCCTCGACCACACATCTCAATCTTGAGATGGATGGTTGAGATTGATTTTGATCAAATCCAAAAATCTATAAATAGGAGGCCTCACAACATCATTTCTAAGCTTAATTAGTGCAAAGTTATAATGTAGGATTGGTTCCAAAAAGCTTCAAGAAACTAGTGTTATAATGCCAAATTGATTCCAAGCCAAGCCAAGCCATAAGCCAAAGGTGCCAAGGAAAGATGGAAGTTGTCAAGCTTCCATTTCCAAGGACTTCACGACCACAAGCTAAGCAAGCCACCATAACAAGCATTCTATAGCATCCAATGAAGGTAAAAGAGTTTTTTTTGCATTTTAGTTGTCTATTTCATTCATGATTGTTAACTAATCTCTCCCTAGTGTCTAGGCCTAGAGATGTTATGCTATTAGTGTGTTTATTTCATTTTATTTTTATTTTCGAATTAACACAATACTAACCATCCTCTCCTGAGTCAAATTCCTAGATCACATAATGGCATGTCTGGTTATAGCATGGACTTTAGCTAGATCAAATTCAATACCTCTACAAGACATGATGAAGCCAAGTAATTTGCTTGAAGTTACACCAAACACACATTTATTTAGATTGAGTCTGACTTTATACTCTCATAGTCTTTCAAATATCTTACATAACAATGTTGGATGGTCAGCCCTAGTCTTGGATTTTCATAATATGTCATCGACATGGTCTTCAATAATATTGTGCATCATATCATGGAATATGAAAATAATGGCTCTTTGATTTGTAGCTCCTTCATTCCTAAAATCCAAATGACATCACATGATAACAAAATGTTCCCCATGGAATGGTGAATGTTATTTTATGTTGATCTCCTAGTGTTATTCTAATATGATTGTATGCTGAAAATCCATCCATGAGTGAAATCATTTCATAACATACCATGGAGTCAATGATCATGTCGATATTAGGAAATGGAAAATCATATTTAGGATAAGCTTTTTTGATGTCATGAAAATTAGTACTCAATATCTTCTAGGGAGACTTTTTTGGAAGCGCTAGAAGACAATCAAAGTCAAAAGACAATGTTCATTAATGAAACCTTCTTGAAGGTGCTATGGGACAATCAAGATAATGTCATTGGTGAAAACCTCATTGAGGCACCAATAGCTGAGCACAAAAGTTCTTCATTATTTATTGAAGACAAAATCAAAGATCAAATCAAAATAGCTTACAATCTATAGCCTAATCAAATGGTAGTTACTCTCAAGATCAAAAAACAAAAAAATCTAGTGGTTCTATCAAGAGAACAAGTCTTCAACCCCACCATAACCAAAATTATGTCAAATCTGGTATCAACAACATTACATGTGACTAAAAGTCTTAATCTTCATTTATTTCCCCACTATTATACATTCCATTATCATCTACCATTCCATTTCACAGTCAAACCTACCATCCATTATTTATCCTTTTTAACCATCCATGGTTGCACTTTCCTTTGTAGAGGCTATAAAAATACCTTGTCTTGACGTTTAATGGAATCAAAATCAATGACAAATAAAGATCACAAAAGTATTCTTAGAAACCAAATTTTTAATCCATTCTTGATAGATTAGTTATTAAAATAAGGCATGGGCTAGAAATTAACATGATTGAGTATTCTATTTATATCATTTATTTATTAGGATGTGCATCTCCCCATTAGTAGGAACAAAAAAATCAAAAACTACACCTAGGCCAAAAATATGTACCATGCCATTGCCATTATTACATATCCATTTTCCATTATTGGAGTACCCAACTATTCACCCCATCACTTGAGGGAAATCCTCTTACCATTTTATCCAATCTATCAAAAATCATCATTATCCTTAACAATACCATGCCATCCTATCATTCCATTCCTATCTAAACTAAAGCCTATTTTTAGTCATCCTACCCAATCCTATTTTGATCTTAGCTACTTTGGTTCTTCTTGTACTTTTAGTGAGAGGATTTTGATCAATTTTCAATAATCAATTCAATCTATGTTTACAATGACAGTCTATGAAAGTAGTGTCATAGTTGATCTGGCAAGATATCTTTCATCCTATCAAGTTTATTTATGTGAACTTTCTTATAACTACCTATGGGCAAATCAATGTCTCACTAGTCTTACTACTAATTATAACCACCTATGGTCAAATTAGTATCATTTAACTATGTCATTTTATCTTATTTATAACCACCTATGGGAAAACTAGGGGTAACACTTGTTTATCATGCATTGTCACATCACCTTGCCATTGTTGTTTTCATTTGACTGACTATTTGCCAAATTTGAGAACTTGTTGGGACCTAGTTGGTTTTTCCCACCTTTTATGTGGATGTAATCACTATGGTTTGAGGTCATTTTAGGACTATGTGGGTCATGCTCAATTCATGTTGAGGTCACCTCAGTCCCCCTTTCCATACGCTCTCACCATTTTGTGAGAAACCTAAACCAAACGCTCTCACCATTTTGTGAGCAGGTATCTTATCATTCTCTAATGAGTTAAGATACCTCAAAATTCTAAAACCATTCATAACATTTCAAAAATTTAAAAATATTTGTCATGTCTAAGCCTATTAATTTATCCTCGATCCACCTTACTGGGGCATTATCATTGTTAGGATGCTTTCTTTAACATTTATTTTCGGGCTTTCTATTTGTTTGTTTATTTTGAGTTGTTTGTTTGTTTGTTTTTATATTTGTTTGTTTTTTTGTTTATCCACTTGTTTGTTTAATTTTAGCATTGTTTCCTTGACTCAATCTATATGTGTTCATTGGGTGATTCTTTATGCACATTATTCTTGAGTCCATCCATATTCATCCATTAACATTAGCATCATGGTTTTTATCATTGGTGCATTATTTCTTGAATATTTATTGGATCAAGAGTCAGTCTTTATCCATACTTTGGCCAAGTCTTCATGGCATTCTATCATAAAGCTTACCATCACATGTTATAACAAAAATTAGCTTCACAAAGGTTTACAATCAATGGAGCCATAGATGTTTCTCCTTGGCATCTTGGTAAATCCTTCCATCCCACCCTTGATCAATATTAACTCATTTCACCATTCTAGTTGTATCACGGTTAATTAGGATGAGCATATCCTCATTGGCAAGTATAATTGAATCATTCACACTGATCAATCTTATTCCTCCATTCATCTCTTTCATTATTTTTTTCCCACTCATCTTTAATCTATATTCTAGGTTATATCTTTAAGTTATGCTTGCTAATCAGCCCTAACTAGGGCACCATTAGTTTTAGCCAGTCTAGGTCTACTTAATGATTATAACTGCCTATGGGTAAATCATTATTTTGACTTTTATTCCTAATTATAACTACCTTTGGGTAAATCAACATCCTTTTTACATCAATTCATGCAAGAATTTTCTCATTTGGATTAATCTCAACCATGGGTTAATTCCACCTTTCTTCTTGCTTATTTTGGAAGGACCATCCATCAACAATTGTGATGGACACTCCATCGAGGGGCATCATCATAGGCTTCCAAAAACCATTTGGATCTTTGTTCTTCCATCATCTTATTTTTTGCATATGGGCCATTTCTCATTCTTTGAGAAGATATTGCTTTGCCTATGGTTTTGCAATGCCTTCCCAAATAGAGGCAAATTGTAGACACTTAAAATTGGCCACCGATAACCTCCAATCAGGCTTTTGACTAGTTTTCATATAAAATGCACAATTTGGCCTAAAAACACTAAAACATGCAAAATGATGTGAAAATGATATATTCAAGTGAAAATTTTAGCCAAGGTATCCCTAAATGGGGAAATGTAATTTATGGGCCAACTAACTTTGATCAGTCCATTTCAAGTCAAAATGCCAAATTTGCACCTGCCTACTTTGGACTGCTCTTTCCTATCAAATATTTTCCACAAGACTCATGCCTTTATTATTTGTTGTTGGCAACATTCTAAAAGTTAATACACATCAAATGCATCTTATGTGGACTTCTAATTCCAATGTAGTCAAATTTAGGACCAGTAACAAAGCATTTTGATCAATTTGAGCAAATTATGCATAAAGTACTTAATCATGCTTAAGATCTAATTAACCCAAATCAAGGCCTAATTAATAACTCCATGGAAAATTGTTGAATATATTTTTTTTAGAAATGAATATTGAATATCTGCATCATCAAGTTACCTCATTTCTTGGGAAGACATCCCTAGGCAATAAATGCCACAAATATCAAGATTCATGCCTCCCATGCATCATAAATGCCTTCCATGATGCCCTTCATGCCTCTTAATTTCCCCTTCTTCCAATGCCATGATGAGGATAATTACAAACTTAATTCCAAAAATTGAATTAATTGTCAACCACACATCTCAATCTTGAGATGGATGGTTGAGGTTGATTCTGATCAAATCCAAAAATCTATAAATAAAGACGCCTCACAACATCATTTATAAACTTAATTAGTGAAAAGTTATAATGCAGGATTGGTTCCAAAAAGATTCAAAAAACTAGTGTTATAATGTCAAATTTATTCCAATCCAAGCCAAGCCATAAGCCAAAGGTACCAATGAGAGATAGAGGTTGTTAAGCTTCCATTGATAAGGACTTCATGAGCACAAGCTGAGCAAGCCACCATAACAAGCATTTTGGAGCATCCAAGGAAGGTAAACGAGTTTTATTTTAAATTTTAGTTGTGTGTTCCATACATGATTGTTAACTAAGCTCTCCCTAGTGTCTAGGCCTAGAGATGTTATTGTATTAGTGTTTTTATTTAATTTTGTTTTCATTTTGGAACTAACACAATACGAACCATCCTCTCTTGAGTCAAATTCCTAGATCACAAGAAATGGTCCTTCCACATTCTTGAATCTCATAAATAATGTGTTTCAAGTCTACCTAGATTAGTTTGTGCTTAGTTTTCTTGATGATAACTTCATCTAATTTAAAAGTGAGGAGGAAAATATTGAATACTTATGTTTGGTTTTTCAATTATTGAGAAAGCACAAGCTCTATAGGAAATTTTCTAAGTGTGTATTCTTTAAAATAAGATTACACTACCTAGGACATATTATATATACAGGAGGAATCTAAATATATCCAATGAAGATGAGGGCCATCATGGAATGGACAACACCTAGGAATGTGCATGAGGTGTGTATTTTTATGGGTTTGGTAGGATACTACAACAAATTTGTGTTAAATTTCTTTAAAATAACTAACTCAATCACTTCTATACAATGAAAAGAGAGTGGCATTTTGTTTGGCCCAATAAGTGTGAATAAGCCTTTCAAATTCTAATAAAAAATACTTACTTTAGCACTAGTGTTGCATATTCTAGATCCAAATGGTCATTTTACAGTGATAACTAATGCTTCTAGGGATGGTTTAGGATGATTTGTTATGGATGATGGTTCAATTATAGCATATGAATCAAGGAAATTGAATCCTTATGAGATTAATTATGCTTATCATGACTTGGAGTTGGCTTTCATGATGCATTTTTTACAAGTATGGAGATGTTATTTGTTGGGAAACATTTTGAGCTTAAAATAAATAATTTTGGACTCAATTATATATTTATGTGGCCCAACTTGAATGTTCAACAAAGATGATGGTTAGAATTTATATCAGATTATGACTTTGACATAATCTACATTAAAGGTAAAGAAAATAGATTTGTAGATACCCTTAGTCGTATAAGGTATATTACAACTTTGGATACTATTAAGAGAACCTTTTTAGATAAGGTATTTAAGTTATTACTAGGAGATGAGTTATTTGAGTAGGTTAAGAAATCTTTATCAGACAACCCTTAAGATATTAAGTATAAAGGATTCTAATTTGAGAATGATGGACTTTTAAGATTCAATGCAAGGATCTATGTTTTTGATAAAGAAAATTTGATGATGATTGTGATAAAAGAGTTATAAAATTCTATATTATGGACACCATGGTATGACTAAGTTATTATCAGAGCTAAAACCATTATAATTTTAGAAAAGAATCAATAAAAATATAGAAAATTTTGTGCAATGATGCTTAGAACATCAGTGATTTAAGGTTGAACGTGTGCATCTTGTTGGGTTATTGTAAACACATTCCATAACATAATGGAAATGGAAAGTAATTAAAAAAAAAGTATCCAAGGCTTAATTATGTCAAGGAATTGGTATGATATGATATTGGTGGTTATTGATAAACTCACCAAAGTATCAAACTTCATTCCAAGTAATTTGACAAATTATGCACTAATGCTTACAAAGAGGTTCATAAAGGAAGTGTATAGATTGCATGGGTTTCCACAAAATATCATCTTGGATAGGGACCCACGGATGACCTCAAGGTTTTGGTAAAGCATTTTAATGTAGCATTGGGCATAGAGCTAAAATTTTGTACAACATACCATCTCTAAATGGAAAGGAAAATAGAAAAAGTGAATCAGGAATGTATTGCATGGACCAATAATACAAATGGGAAGAAAACCTCCCATTCATTGATTTTTCTTATTATAACTCATTTAAATCAAGTTTTAATATGGCCCATTTTAAATCATTATATGGTATGAGGTGTAGAACACTTATCAGTTGGGATAAGTTAGAGGATAGAGTGGTCTTTAGACCTGATATGCTCACCAAAATGAAGGAACATATAAAATTAAAAAGGAAAATATTGGCTAAATCAAATGATAGTTAGAAAATCTATAATGATATGAAAAGGACAACAATATAATCCTTAGTTGGATATAAAGTTTTCCTATAATTAAAACCCCAAAAGAGTAATATTAAGTTTAGGAAATCAACTAATCTATCACCAAGATATGTGGGACCCTTTGAGGTTTTATAAGTGATAAATCTCATACCATATAGACTTGTTTTTCCACTAGATTTAGCATAAATACATAGTATTTTTCATGTATCTTATCTTTAAAAGTATATGAATGATTCTTCACATTTATTAGACTAGAACGCATTATAGGTTATGGATTCATTGGTGGTAATAGTAAAACTAATAAAAATACTTGTTCAACACATGATTAAACTATATAATAGAGAAGTATCACAATAAAAGGTCTAGTAGGACCAATATTATGAAGATAGAGCCACATGGGAG
>JARHVA010003535.1:1782500-1797500 GCA_037957365.1 Torreya grandis | reverse complement strand
GTGTGTCTGGATTTCACTCATATTCATGAGAGATATAAAATTTATAATGAGAAACTTTGGCCAAAGTAATTTTATAGCTATAACATTGTCAATCTACTATACAGACTAGTTTACATGCATGTGTGGGATGTCATATTAAATAGAGGATTATTTTCCATAGTTTTTATGACTACTTTATGTATTAGTGATTATACTACACAAGGTTTTAGTTGAGTTCTTAATACTAACACTCCCAATATCTACCCCTCCATGAAGGGAAGGGCTACTCCCATTGGGAAGGTGTGTAGGATATGGATGGTCTATGGTTGGAGGAAAAGTGCCCAAATGATGCTCTCCCTCTCTTCAACTGATCAACCATTCAAGATGCATAGTCAAGGCTATTGTGTTGATATGAGTTATTATATGAAGCTCTGATGTACTATTTTACTTAATGTTTAAATATGAAATTTAGTGTAAAATTTTATCATTTTTACATTCAATATTACTATTATTATTGACAATAATGGTTGTATATATATACATAATTCATTATAATGTGAAAAATAGTGGTTGTGTATTTGTGTTTTGTTGTAAGAATTAATTATTTTAGTTTACTTTGGTACCATTCATTTTATATGATTTATAACATGGATTCTTATCTTCTATATTATTAAATGTTATTTTAAAGATAAATATAATATGAATTAACTAATAGGTTAATAGTATTTTTACACATTTTTTATTTAGTTACATTTATCTCTCAAATAATGTAATGATTATGACAATTAGTGTATAGGAATTTTCTTAAGTATGTTGATGTAATTTTTTTTTAAAGTACATGTTTTAGTAAAACCCAATAAGTTTCTAACACAATGTAAATTACATCATCATGTGGATAGGGGTGATGATTATATTCAACTTAAATTTTCCTCATTAATGATTTTATATGGGCTTTAGCATTATGCCTAGGGTTTCATTGTCATAAATTAGGGTCAAAAAAATTAAATGAAGGCCTATGAAATTCTGACTCAAAAATACTTTTTCCAACCTTATTTGGTAGCTGAGGCCATTATAAGAGTTTAAGATACTCTTCAACCAAGATCTCTCCAAGAATTAATTACCACAACGATGAAGCTAATGCATTATACACTGAATAAATTATCTATTATCTACAAATAGATTATACAATGTTGAAATTCTATATATATCCAGATCTTATCAAATACAATGAATGAGCCTTGCATATATAGGTAAGGAAGATCAATTATAACTAAGAGATCAAGCTATATATCAATCATAACTAAGATATCAAACCTAGGACTAAGATATAAATATCCCAAAAGAATAAAAATATCTATAAATTTTTCCCATAATGTCTAAGAGATAAATATGTAATATCTCATAATATCTAAAATAAGATAAACGAAATATCCAAAAATAAGTGGGTGGGAATAAATAAATACCTAGGTGAACATGGGATAAGGTAAATAACCTACACTAACACTCCCTTCCATACCGCCCCTCAAGTGAAGATAGGGGAAAAAATAGAGTGGCATATCCACAATATGAGTTTAAAAAATAAGACCTGATCAAGTAATCATGTATAATATATCCATGAATCAATCTCTCATAAAGTGGAGAAAGGGATAAAACCTATAGGAAAATAAACTTTCCCCTTCCCCCAAAGAGAGAAATTAAGGAAACAGTTCTTGGAAATAAGGCTTGATGAGGTACTCATATAAAAAAAATATGTAGTGTGAAGATAACTGTCCCTATGGATTCCAATCCATATTTCCATAATACATGGATTTTGAGTCATTGTGACCACCAATTCAAAGTAAGTATGGTGTTGAATATGAGGATCACTAAATACTACCACTGCACTCTAGAATGTTACAATTTGAAGCTTGGGTGGTCTTTGAAATGGCCAAAAAATACCCAATTTTGCATTTTAAAAAAAAACCCAAAAAATCACTTTATGAATTCCCCCTAAACTTGGCACTTAATAATATCAATGCAGTTAAAATGAAAATAGGACCAATGGAATGGGCACAAAAAGTACATACTTTTGCAAAAAATGACACTCAAAAGTGAGATACCAATCAAAAGTTATTGTGATTCATGTTTTCCATCATTAATAACCAAAATTAAATAAGATTGCACAAAATTTTAATGCATTAAGGAATAAACCGTATACATAACATTGGAACTAAAATTAAACCATGAACTTCTTTCAAAAATGAAAAGTCTAAACCAATCTGCTTATACACCTGCATGATCGATTTAAATGAAAATACAAGTACACTTAATGGCCAAAAATTAAAAAAAATAGCCTATTTTATAGTTAATGAAAAATATTAAATAAATTCATTATTTAAATTATAGATTTAGGGCATAATTTAGGTTTTTAACTTATCAAAGGAAAGGAAGAATCCCAAAGAGGCAATGCCATTGTTCATCTACACACATGTATATATCCTTACACATTAAAATGGAAAAGATACCAAAAAAATTCTTCAAAAAAATATTTGGTGAAGCTCCATACATGTCATAACTATGAGAGGATCAAATATAAAGTCCATAAACAATAGACACTACTAAAGAGATATGTAGTGAACAACTAATGTCAAACTATTAGAAATGGTAGAATTTTCTAAAATATGTCCTCCCTCTAGCACATTCTAATGTAGTCAGATAACATCTAAACAATATATGATATAATTAAACATTTAGAATGAAATGCTAATAGATATATAGATGATGGGGAGAGAAAACCACCATGTAGAGCCCAAATCTGGTCAATGTTTATGCATCCAAATGGTTATTATGAGTGCAAAAGGACATTTGGAAGCTTCACAAAGATATCATAGACTTAGGTGAATATCTCATAAATATATAATGTAGATTTCCAACATCATAGATATGACACCAAGGGGGTCGAATGAGATCTTCAAGGCTAAGTATTAGGTGAATAGTTACAACTTAGATTTAAATCATTCACTAAATCCCAAATCCTAATTCACCCAAATCTAATGATGTCAACTCCTTAAAAATTGATGGAAGATTATTATTGACATAGGCCCACTAATTTTTCCATCAAAAACTATAAATGACAAGTTTAGAATACCCTGAGGATGGCCAAGATTTATGGATTAGAGCCCATCATAGAGAAAACTATGACTTACAAGGAGGATCCATTAACCAAAATAAACTAACTCAACTAGCTCAAGCTCTTTGACATTCAATCTAATCATCTTATAATTGGATGAGATGGTTATAGAAAAATAGTATATTTACATGTACATGGTGAGGGAGAAGCATGATTTTCTCGACAGATTTGAGGCAAGGGTATCAAACAACAAAAAATAAATAGTGTAGATAAGGTTGTGGGTTAGAAATGGTTTGAGAATTCTTAAATATATCTGGTATAGGTTTATAAACCCTTCCACTAGCGTTCAATGAGTCTCTAGTGTCTTTTGGATACCAAGAGTGGTGGAATGTCTTCTCACAAATCTGCATGCCAATACACATGAAGAGAAACCTGAAAATGCCAATAATAGTGAATCCACTAAATTGGATTTACAAAACATTTTTTTAGATAGATGTATGTCCCACACAATAATATTTTTTGATAAATAATGTAAATAATCTCCAAAAATGAATCTATAACCAATAAAACAACATATCCAACCAATTTAAATGTAAATCTTCAAAACAAAATATAGCTTTTAAAGATTACAAACTATAATAAAGGGACAAATTAGGCATGTAAATCAATGTCTATTTGAGACTACTTTGATAACATGAAAGAGTTATTAAAATTATTTAACCAAGATCTATCCAAGAGACCATTACTATAGCCATGCAAGTAATGTATTGCACACAAAAAATAAATTATCTATTCACAATAATAGATTATAAAATGTTGAAATTGTTCTTCATATTTTCATATCTTATCAAATATAATTAATGAGCCCTACATATATAGGCACAAAGTATCAATATTAACTAAGAGATAAAACTAATTGATTGATCATAAGTAAGAGATCAAGCTAGATATCAAACCTAGGACAAAGAGATAACTACCTCTAAAGAATAGAAACTATAAATTATCCCCATAATATCTAAGAGATAAATATGTAATATCTCATAATATATAGAATAATATAAATGATATATCTACACATAAGTGGGTAGGGATAATAAATTACCTAGGTGAACATGAGCTAATGTAAATAACCTACTCTAGAATACTGGGTGGAAATAGTAAAGTATTTAGTGGTGTCAAGGGGTAGCGTCTCTTATGGGGTTTGGGGTAAGTGCCTCTAGTACACTCTCTTTCATGATATAGGGAGGGGTTGAGGGGTAAATCCATAATTTTAAACACAATTTGAAGCTTGCATGTCCCTTGAAAATGACCAAAAAACACATAATTTTGCATTAAAAATCACATCAAAGAAGGATGTCAATTACCACAAAAAATGTGTTTGTGGAATACAATATGGGCCCAATAAGAAGAAAAAGGATTTTTTTCTTGTGAGGGAGTTTGGATCTCTTCCAACCTCACCCTCCATCTTTGACAAATGAGATCAAAATAAAGTGAATAAACAAATGATTATAATATTATTTTTACTAAAAAAAATAATTACGAAAACTCTTTGTTTACAATGATAACCCCACCATTTTAAAAATTCCCCCAACTTATAAATCAATTACAACTTTAATACGTCATCCCATTATGAAAAATCATCCCCACTTCAAAAAGTCCTTCAAAAAATATAATCACTTTGTAGTGGAGAGACTCAACCCTCTAACCACTATATAAAAGGAGGTTTTAATAAAATCATTTATTGTCACTATTTTAATGTCTAAATATAAACATAAAACCACACAATTTTATAAAACTGTGGATCGATTGAGATTTATGGAATTTAAATGGGCCACCAAGTTTTTAGTGGCTTTTACCATCTTTGGAACTGAGATCCAAACATTCAAGATGAGGAGATTTGGTAGTTCAAAGTGGTGTCATTGATGAAGTTTAGGGAGTTTCTTTGAAGGTGTATAGATTAGTAAAAAACCTTGCAGTCAGTGGATCAAAAACCTTAGTTGAGCCAGGATAGAATGATAGTGATAAAAAGTATAGTTCATCAAGCTAATGTATACAACCTAGGGACAAATCATCTCTACCATTTAATCTATTTATATGTGTTTTATTTTATATCTTAGTTGATATGCTCAGATGATATCAATAAAAGCATGGTCAAACATGTCATTCAAAACATGGCAATGTTGTATCAAATATAGATCTATGTTAACAATTCCATTGTTATTAACAAAGGTTTTATCACCAATCTAAATAGAAATAGAATACCTCATGAGTATTCACCAAGAAAACCACATGCATATCCATCAAATCCACTTTTTAAGTAAAGTAAATCCAAGTTGATTCAAAACTTTCTACTGTAGAATAAATTCATGATCTCACCAAGAGAAAGATGGATGAATTGCATGGCATTCTTACTACTTATGATATGAGAGTCAATGAGGACAAACCACCAAAGAATGAAGTAGTCTTCAAGGTGATGAAGGAGATAAAAGGCAAGAAGATCAAGTTAAGTCTTGAAGACTTTGATCTTGATGAAGATAAAATTGAATCCATGATTACGAGAAAATTGAATGTAAGATCACGTAAATATAAAGGGAAGCTTCATTTTAAGTGTTTTTCATTTGGTAAATTTTTTCATTTTTTAGCTAAGTTCCTAGATAGAGGCAAGTCTGAATACAAGGAAGCTCATGCAAAATCTCATGAGGATGAGCTTAAGAAATCTGAGGGTCCTACCAAGTACAAAAATATATTCAATAGGAAAAATGGCAAGGAGTCATACAAAGGTAGTAAGAGTTTTTACAATAAATAATATAGTAACTAATCTATAGAAGAAGAAGGAAACACATTAGATAGTGATGATTCATCATATGATGAGAACAAAGATACACTGTTCATGGCTCTTGAGGATGATGAAGATTAATGTTCTTTAGGCAAAAATTTATTTGGTGGAGATAGCTCAGAGGAAGAATATGAACAAGTCACTCTTGAATAAAAATATCTGAATACCTTGGAAGAGTTTAAGCTTCTACAAAGAAAGAACAAAAATCAAGCATCCTTGATCAAGACCTATGAGGAGCAAATTGGCTTCTTTGAAGAAACGTTGAGCAATGAAGTCAAAGAGCATGATGAGATCACTTAACACCTTGAAACTCAAGTTTGTTACCTTGATGAAGAGGTAAAGAGTAAGGATGAATAATGTGTCAAATATAAATCAAATATGGAGTCTTTGTAGGTGAAACTAGATCAATTTATGAGAAATCTTGAAACATATCAGAAATTTGAGAAAAGTATAGTTGATCTTAATGACTTATTGAGTAGTCAAAAGGTCTCAAATGACAAGTCAGGACCAAGGTTCCATGAAGATGTTTAAAAACATAAGAAGATTAAGAATACATGATGATAGATCAAAATACTAATCATGTTAAGGAGAGTGATAGTAAAGACAAGAAGGATGTCAATATGAATAAGTTTGACAACATCAAAAGATAAAAAAATTCAAATCAAATCAAGCAACCCAATATAATAAGGTATGATAACTCCTTCAATGGTTACTATTATTCTTGTCATTAATTTTGTCATAGGATCATTGATTGTAAAATAAAAGCTCTTGGTAAGAGATTTGCATGAAATTAAAAGCAAGATAATTACAAGCATGAAGAATATCATCACTCAAGATAGTCAACCGGTCCACAAGGAAAGCATGACATCTTATTTTATAGGTGTTAAGGGATTGGTAATATTGTAAAGTATATAAATGCCTTCATTAGGAAATCAAATGTTCACGTGCATAAATGGGATAATGAAAATTCAAGAAGTCATCATGTAGCCCATACACAAGGTATGTCCATTTAAAGAAAATTAATTTATTTTAAGTGTCAAGAGATAACTCACATATCAAGTTTTTACATTAATGTTCAAAAGTCTACTTCAAAGAATGTCAATCTTAACATGAATAAAAGGATCCATAATGAATGGAGACCCAAGGAGGTGAATAAAAAATAGTTTCAAAATGGATTATTTGTCATGATAGAATAGGGTACAAGTTCAAGTGTCAAAGATCAATTCTTATTTTCCCAATTAGATAAAAGAATCAATCAAGATTCTAAGTATGAAGGAAATAATAAAGTGAAAGACTCATTCAAAGTCAATTTGATGATGGGGTAGGACTGCAAGCCAAGTGAGAGAATGGATATGTGGGAGTCTCCTATGTTTTGGGACCTTTAGTCTCTCTATGAAAAGTGGGTGTCTATACATATGATTTTTAGGAGACATATTTCATATGTAGAATCAAGTGTATGTGCTCTAGATGATGTACATAGTATAGAGGTATGCAAAGTTGTTGATTGGTCTTTAAAATGAATGCCATTATGGTAGAGAATTGATGATATTTTGTTACCAAGCCTTGTATTGATCATAAAAGGTCATTATTTAAGGGGGAGCAACAAGTTCATGAGCTTACTTCAGAGGTTTATGATGAAAATATTCAAAAAATATATTCAAAGACATTGGTCCTAAAGGCAATTTTTAGTCAATCTTTAAAGCTTGGTTTTGTAGGTCAAATCATGAATAATGAAGTCAAGATAGATTTGGAGTAAGAAGAGGACTTGTCCAAGTGTATTCCATGGGTTCAAATGTGCTCAAGTTGGTCAAAATAATCATTCATGCCCATTTGTTTAGTTTTACCATTTTTTTCAATGTTCATTGCCTAGTGAGAACTCATCATGAAAAATAGGTGTATTTGGGGTCTATAAGGCTAACCAAGGGTTAAGGCTAGTTGTATTTGATGTATAAAAGTGAAAAAGGTTCCTTAAAAGTGTAAGTTTGATCACATGATCAGTTGAAGTTGTTTTGGCATAGTGATAGATGTATACACAGGGTCTATAGGCATATTCATGAGCTTTCAAGGTATAAAATGAAGGTTGGTGAGTGTTCAAGGTGACTTTATGACATAAAAAGGTGTATTCACTTCATACATGTGTGATCTAGATGTTTTTAGGATTTGAAGGCCTCTTAAGGGCAAGTTGAATATTTTTGATTCAGACCTCAATAATTGGTGAAATTGTGTGTATTGGTGACCTCTAGGTGAGAGAGAAGTTTCAGGAACTAGCATTGATCAGAAGATGGTAAGTTGACCACATTTATCTTTGATTCCCTAGTGTTTTAGCCCATATGTAATAATGACCTTCCTAAAGGATTTGAAGTCTGAGGCTACTTAATCTATTGAAATGGCCAAATAGGTACTCAAAAATTACTTTACAATCATATGGAAGTGTATGGTTTATTCTATGGTTGAGCATTTGTGCAAATGGAGGGTTAATTGATAGGTAAGTTTGTAAAGGATATATGGTACATAGGAAGATTTTGATTATGAAAATTGGCATAAATGAGGGAGCATATGATTTTGCATCATATATGGAATTTCAAATCATGAATGTCTTTACATAAAAAGTTATGCGCTCTACAAGGTTCAAGTAGGGCTACTCGACCTCTAGATAAGGCTATGTGATTCAATTGGAATTTTGGTATTTTTATCCAAAATACCAAGGTATGATTGTTATCATATGATTTTTTCAATCTATTTTGAGCATCTTTTATTTTGGAATAATGGATTGAACATTTATTAGTGATCATGGAGTTGGCCTGTGAGAGAAAATTTGAAGGCAACTATGAAGTTCATCATAGTTGGAGATGGTCTAAAGGTTCTCAATGGGTGCCTAAGATTACGTGACTTATGGGGAGTCCATCTCAATGTTATTAAGGTGTGATCACCCTTGTTTTCTTGATATTGTTCATTTATTCTTCATAGAGCAGTGGATGGTCAAAGACGAATGTTATAAATGAGTACGTTTAAGGTAGTCATCGTAAGAAATGGTATGAATAGTGATAGGGATAGTTTATATCATCTATTAGAGGAGTTCCCTTATTAATTTTGGATTCTAAAACATTTACAAGTCCTCAAGATCAGTAGGTTATCTCAATTTGTCATTATGTCAAAGGGGGAGAAACTGTTTGTTGAGGGAGAAAGAGTATGCACATAGCTTTGTGTTGGTGTTTATAAGTGTTGACATAAATGATAAAGAGGGATATTGTTGAGGTATTTTCAATTATGTCTCCAAGGTATCCAAGGGTGTTCATGAGGTTTCAAGTATGCTAGTAGGTCAATGACAAAGTGTGTCTTAGTTATCATGCATGGACTTGACAATGTTTACATGGTTAGACAAGATGATGGATGTTGATGATGTGTTGACCATGTTTTAGGGGTCATATGGGGTGTATAGAGTACTTGGTGTAATATTATAAGTGAAATGAATTCATCTAAGTAGTCTTGTGAAGGTCTAGGTTATCCTAGTCATCTTGGTAGAATTGCCTAAGTAAGCAAATTGATGATGTCAACATTCACACATGTGAATGTGTCAGAAGAAAGTGGACACATGAGTTTGTTCAAATTTGTGCCTAGATCATGAGTTTAAAATTTCTTACCTTGACATGATGTATATCAAAACTTATGATGGTTTAAAGTTACACTTCTAGACATATTTCACTATTTTCCATACTTAGCCAAATTTGCATTAAAATGTGACCATTGGAATTCAAATATTTGAATTTACAAAGGAAAACAAGTTTGTAATGTTCTACATATAAGTTTTGATTATGGATAAATTTTATGATAGAGTAAAAATAAAATTGGTATAATACTTTAAGTAAATCTAGTAAAATTGATTTTGAGGTTTGACTAGTTATATTTGTATTTGTTATAATTCAAAATTGACTGAGGGTTTGACTTTATTCTACAAGTTACCTGAGAAGGATGTTTGATTTTTTATTGTTTTTTTAATGTTTCATATTTAATTATATATTGGAGAGTGTTGTATACTCCTTAAGGATCATCTGTATGGTTTTTTGAGGTTTGACCAATCTATATTTAGTATGAACCATTGCTTGAAAGTTGACTATTTGTTCGTTCATGGTGTTTTCATGCACAAGGAAATTGATTGAGAGGTTTTTCATATGCAAATGAGTTTATTTATTAATGGAATAACTTGAGGGTGTCTTAGGGGTCATGTGGCATGGACCTATATACTTTTAAGTGGTCTTGTGTTGTTATTTTACCTTGGTGAAGTGTTAAAGGAGTGAATAGGTCTCCATGGACTTAAAAGGGCTACTCAGGCCTAATTGAAAGGTGTTGTTGATTGAGGGTGATATATAAAATATATGGTTGCAATATATATGTGGTGTTGATATATTTATAAGTGGGATATAATCCTTAAGGATTAAGGAATGTCTTGTGGCTGATCAAGAAGGCAGTGATCATGAAGGCTCTATAAAGATCATAAATAAAGATGAAGGCTTCTAGAGTTTATATGCAAAGAATAGTGAATTATGAGTAATATTTGTGGATGGATTGAAGAGAAGAGTAGTGTGAGGAATATGTGTGTGACCTACAGGTCATATTTTTAATGTTGTAATATTTATTTTCATGGTTGATGATTGAGAATAAGTGAAGAAGTGTAGAGTGATTCAAAAGGTTATTTTTGTTGCATTACTTATGTGTGAAGGTTTGAGAAAGTGTGAAGGGTTGAATAGATATTTTATTCATTATTTATCCATCATATTAGAAGGAAATCAAAGTTTTAGAGGTGTTGATATCAGAATGTGTTGTGTGGGTGCTCAACATCTAGGGCAAGTTGGTGCTTGTCCATGCTTAAGGGTTGGTTCTTCTTATGAAGTGGGTACCTCACTAAAATATCTTGTTTGTGATCTCTTATAGGACCATATTTCATTTTTTTTCAAGCTTTAGAGTGGTTTTTATTCCCCATGAATTTTCTCACATAATTCATGTGTTATGTGCTTTGATCTTGCATGGTTTATATGCTTCATGAATGTTTATGTCAAATGGTTAATATTTCAAAGGATTAGAATTTATATTTATTTTCTTTCATCATTGATTCACCCCCTACCCCCATACCCCACACCCCCCACCACTCATCCCACCCACACCTCTCCCCTCTTAGTGATTTTACCTTTAATAGTTATAATTATGAGAGGAGCAAATACATAGTCCATGAACAATAGACAATACCAAAGATATTTGTAGTGAGAAAATGATATCACACCATCAAAAATGGTATAATTTTCCAAAATATTTCCTCCTTATAACACCTTCCAATGGATTTAGACAACATCTAAACAATATATGATAGCATTGAACATTTAGAATGACACATTAGCAAATATACAGATGTTAGGTAGAGAAAACCACCATTAGATCCCAAATTTGGTGGATAACTATGCATATAGATGGTTATTACAAGTGTAGAAGTACATTCAAAAGCTTCACAATAATCTCATAGACTTAGGAGAATAGTTCATGTAGAGCTAATGCAGATTTCCAACATCATAGATATGACACCAAGGGGGTTAGATAAGATCTTCAAAGTCAAGTATTAGGTAAATAACTAAAAATTAGATTGAAATCATTCAAGAAATCCCAAATACTAATTTTACTAAATCCATTGGTGTCATCTCCTTCAAAATCATTGACAGATTCTTATTGACATAGGTCCACTAATTTTTCCATCCAAAACTATAAATGAAAAGTTTATAATACCCTGAGGATGACTATGATTTATGGATCAGGAAAACTATGACTTATAAGGAGGATTCATTGACCAAAATATATTGCTTCAATTATCTCAAACTCTTTGAGCTCCAATCTACTATGATTACAATTATATGAGATGGTTATATCAAAAATAGTTTGTTTGCATGTACACGATGAGGGAGAAACATGATGTTTTTCTCCACATATCTGAGGCAAGTTTAGTAAGAAAAAAAATTTAGAGGAGGCCATGGGTTGGCAATGGTCTAAGAATGCTTAAATAGATTTGGTAGAGGTTTGTTTACCCTTAAACCAATTTGGAATGAGTCTCTAGTGTTTTTTGGCTACCAAGATTGGTGGAATGCCTTCTCACAAATTTGCATGCAAATACACATGAAGAAAAACTTAAAAATGCCAATAATAGTGAATCCACTAAATTGGATTAAAAAAACCTTTGTTTAGAGAGATGTATGGCCCACACAATAAGAGTTTTTGACAAATAATGCAAATAATCTCAAAAAATAAATGTATGACCAATACACCAACATATCCAACCAATTTAAATGTAAATATTCAAAATAAAAATACATATTTTAAAGATTACAAACTATAACAAAGGGATAGCTTAAACATGATGAGTAATATCTATTTAATACTACTTTGATGCTATGAAAGAGCTATCAAAACTCTTTATCCAAAATCTCTCTAAGAGATCATTACTATAGCCATGAAGCTAATGCATTGCACACAAAAAATAAATTATCTATTCATAAAAATAGATTATACAATGTTTAAATTATTTTTCATATTTCTAGGGCTTATCAAATACAATGAATGAGACTTGCATATATAGGTAAAGAATATCAATCCTAACTAAGAGATCAAACTAAGTGATCAGTCATAACTAAGAGATCAAGCTAGAGATCAAACCTAAGACTAAGAGATAACTATCTCTAAATAATATAAACAATTGTAAATCATCCCCATAATATCTAATAAATAAATATAAAAAATATTATAATATCTAAAATAAGATAAATGAAATATCAACACATAAGTTGGGAATAATAAAGTACCTAGGTGAACATGAGCTAAGGTAAATATCCTACTCTAGAATACTAGGTGGGAATAGTAAAGTACCTAATGGGGTCAAGAGGTAGCATCCCTTGTGGATTTTGGGGATAGTACCCCTAACACACTCTCTATTGTGATACAATGAGGAGTTGAGGGATAAATCCCATGACTCAAACCATAATTTTAAGCTTGTGTGTCCTTTGTAAATGACCAAGAAACACTTAATTTTGCATTAAAAATCACACCAAAGAAGGATGTTGGTTACCACTAAAAATGTGTTAGTGGAATACAATATGGACCCAAGAAGGAGAGAAAAGTAAATTTTGTTCATTTGAGGGAGTTTGGCCACCTTCCAAACGTAACCATACCCTCCATGTTCAACAAACAAGATCAAAATAAAGTGAATAAATAAATGATTATAATATTATTTTTACAAAAAAAAAAACCAAAAAAACTCTTCGTTTATAGTGATAACCCCACCAGTATAAAATTTACCTCCTTTGTGATCATCTCCACCTAAAAAAATAATCCCCAAACCACTTATAAATGGCCTCTTAATAATAATAGAGTCACCCCAAATTATAAATCAATTACAACTTTAATATGTCATCCCATTATGAAAAATCATCCCCACTTCAAAAAGCCCCTCAACAAATGCAACCACTTTGTAGTGGACTGACTCAACCCTCTAACCACTATGTTAAAGGAGGTTTTAATAAAATCATTTGTCACTGTGTAATGTTTAAATATAAACATAAAACCACAATTTTTTTTTTAAATGTGGATCAGCTGAGATTTGTGGAATTTGTATGGGCCACCAAGTTTTTGGTGTCTTTTACCATCTTTGGGACTGAGATCTAAATGTTGAAGATGAGGAGCTCTAGTAGTTCAATGTGGTGTCATTAATGGAGCTCAGGGAGTTTTTTTGAAGGTGTATATATTGCTGACAAAATTTGTAGTTGCTGCATGAAAAACCTCAGTTTATTTAGGATATAATGATAGTGATAAAACTATATTTCATCAAGCTAATGTATCTAACATAGTGAAAACTAGGCTATGGAGAGGTGAGAGATGAAACAGTGGGCACAAATCAAACCCTTAACTAGCCTGGCGTGATCAATGAACAAGTAGGAAATAGTGATGGCATTAGAGTATCTATCTGTTGTAGGATAAATCCATGATCCTAAGGTGATAAAGATGATGTGAAGGACTAGGAGAGAATGTTGTGATCCATCCTATAAGCCATCCTAATTGCATAGAGACTAGTAATGCAGGCTTGGCTGATTATAAGAGCTTAACTAGGTTTTGGATAGAATCAGATCTGCCTAAAATATGTAACCAAACATGTGGAGAGGCCAAGGATACATGGATGGTGAATAGAGGATATTGAAGAGAGTAATACATGAAGGTTGAGAAACATTAGATTTGTCCAAGCAATAGACCATGATGGAGAATGACCTTAGTTGTCACCAGAACTCCAACATCTATCTTATGATCACCAAAATAGATCCACCACAATTAAAAAACATATCAAATTTGACATTCAATTAATATTTTAGAATGCCTCTAAATGATAATTCCATATCATAGATAAAGAGCCATGTGGAGGAATATGTCCTATACAATCATGCAAAACTTGAATTAAGTGTTAAACCATAGAGATGTATGGCTAACACAATAGATTAAACCAAGCCAAATGCAAATCATCAAAATACTAACAAAGATATAATTTGGACATGTTGAGCAATGGATTTTGGAGATTTCTCTAATACCATGAAAGAGTTTAGAATACTCTTCAACCAAGATCTGTCCAAGAAGTCATTACCACGGCCATGAATCTAATGTATAATACATAGAATAAATTATCTATTATCTACAAATAGATTATATACAGATGAAATAATATATATCTCCAAAGCTTATAAAATACAATGAATGAGCCTTTCATATATAGGCAAGGTAAATCAATCATAACTAAGAGATTAAGTTATAGATCAATCATAACTAAGAGATGAAGCCAAAAATAAAAATTAAGAATAAGAGATAACTATCCCTAAAAGATAGAAACAACTATAAATTATCCCCATAATATCTAAGAAATAAATATGTAATATCTCATAATATCTAAAATAAGATAAATTAAATATCCACACATAAGTGGGCAAGAATAAATAAATACCTATGTGAACTTGAGTTAAGGTAAATAACCTACACTAATAGCCATGGTGCTTATTTCTTTTCA